>LKTO01000529.1:0-34170 GCA_001399465.1 Hymenoscyphus scutula | reverse complement strand
ACTAGGTAGAACTGTTGCCTTTAGCTTAGTTTATATATAATAGCTTAACTATAGAAATAATACTTATATTACTATTCTATACTAACTTTAGATATAAATTACTAGTATATAATAGACTAATAAAAACGATAAGTAATAATTAGTTAGCTTAAGTATTAGCCTTAAAGATTAAAAGCCTATATAAGAAACTTATAGAGGACCTATAGTTTATAGTAGAGCGTAATATATACTACTATAATAAACGATATAGTTAGAAGCTAATACTAAAAGAGAGAGATAAAGTCTACTTATAGCGAAAAAATATTAATATAAAGAGACTAAGCTAGAAACTAGACTATATATATATTAGACTATTTAAAATTAAGTAAGTAAAAGAACCTTTAAATTATAAATTAGCTCTACTAAAAATAATAAACATCTTTCTAGTATTCTATATCTTACTTCTTAAACTAGTACTACTAGGAGTACTACTAGCTCTACTTATAGAGATCTAGCTAGTTAACCTAAATACTAAGTATAAGGTTAAGAAAATTCTTAACTATAAACTTATTAGAGGTAAGATTAAGTATTTAATTAAATAGTTAGACTACCTATATTTAGAAAACACTTAGGAACTAAAAGGGAATATTAGCTAGTGTTTAGTAGAGCTAGAGGAGTTCTACTCTTAAAACCCAGGTCTAACCACAGCGAGTAGTCAGGAGGGAAAGCCTTAAAGTAGTTCAGGTCAAGACCTAGGTCAAGGGCAGGGTTAGAGGCGTTAGGTGAGGAAAGGGCGGCCAGCTAGGTAGTCGTTTCTTCTCGCTACTTCTTTTCTTCTCGTTCCTTATCTCGTATCTTCTCTCTTTCCTTAGTAGCATCTAGTTCATTAAGAGTACAAAGCCTGCGACAGACCATGTTAATACCCCGCTCTCGAAGTTCTTGTTAGCGCTGCTTAAGCTCGCGCACGCAAGCTAAACCGGCCATGGCTGCCTTAAAAGCTATATCTCTTTTAAATTTAAGACGCTCTTCATTAAGACGGATGCTCTCGAGGTCGTTGTTTAACTTCTAAAGGGCATTACATTTAACACCCTGCCTAATACACTCCTCGTACCGTTACGACTTATTGTTTAGAACAAAGCATTTCCGATCGTAACGTTAGTAGTTAGTACAAGGCATGATAGTAGAACTATATGTCTAGATGGTTTTAGAAAGTAGAATATGTTGTTTATATTTCTACGTTTTAGAGGACATATTAAAAGAAGGAGAGGGCCTCTAGCCTTCTAACAATATTTCTTAGGTTGTACTTAAGCGTAGGGACACGCTAGGCTAAGAAGAGGATAGTGTTACGAATCACGTACACATATAACTAGTAAAGACCAGGCAGCGTCCTGACAGGTTAAGCACTATTATATACTCTTATAGTATCAAGGGATCGGTTAGAGTAGCTAAGCGATCTAAGGATTTCATTATATAATAAACACATGACTCGCTTATTAAGTCATATAACTGTTAAAGCTTACAGGAGCTTATATTAGAGCTTAGGATCTAAAGATCTAGAAGATCCAACGGTTAGTACACGAGGACGAAGGTTCTATATAAGACTAGCACGTCTGCTATTAGATAGGAGCTTCGTACTTAACTTAATATTACATTATTATTACTACCTTGACAGCTTTGTAGTTAAGTAACGAGTTTACCTCCGAGTAAACACCCTGTCCGCGATTGAATCTCTTTGTAAGAACAAACCCTAGCGATACTTAGTTACCTTAGTTAGTTTGAGAATCGTTATACTATAGTAGCCTATACGCCTCTAACGATCCTATATACTAGCTTAGGCTAAAAGCCTTAGAAGTACACCCTTTAACTAAGAATAAGAGAGTAGTTTAACAAGTATATAATAAGATATAGTTAAGAAGAGAGAAAGACTCGCTCTATAGTAGTATAGATATAGAGATAGACCTAGGCCTACCTTCTACCTCTTAGAACTCTCTCTCTTAAACTAGTATAGATAGCTCTCTTACGCTCTCGTCTATAATTCTCTAACAGGCTAATAATCTCCTTACTATTACTATAGAAGAAGTATACTATAACATTTCTAGATAAGGAGACCTAAATGCTAACCTCTCTACTCTATTATAAGTATATAGAGTTTCTCTAAATACTACTACCTCTAAGTCCTATAAATTAATATATATAAGTCTAGCGAATACTAGGAGCTAGTACTATAGCTAGTCTATATTAAGCGAGTTAATATAGTACTTATCTAGAAGCTATATATCTTTCGAAAGAAGATTAGCCGCTAGATTATAAGATACTATCTAAATTATAACTACTTTACATCTATATATAACTAGAATACTAACTCTTCTAGAGTACTTACTTTTATACGAAAAGAGACTAGTATCCTTATAAGCTAATAGACTCTAATCGCTCTCTTACTTAAATGCTAAGACCTTGTCTATATTAAGTTTATACTCTTCTAAGGCTACTTACTTTATATACTTAATATATATAACGCGCCTCTAGATGCTAAGAGTATAGAGAAGGCTATTAGCCTTATTCTTAGCTCTTAATATATTCGTATAAGAAACCTCTTTCTAGCTAGAGACTTTAACCTAAAAAGCTAGCTCTAGTAACCTAACTTCCTTAGCTAAGAGAGTACCTAGGCTCTCTCGCTTATTAACTAGATAGAGGATAGAGAGCTATAACTTACTACCTCTTCTAGTATATAAACTTATAACCTTAGAAATACTCTTAACCTAGCCTTTTACTCTAGTAACCTCTATTAAAGAGGAGTAGCTATAGAGGTTAACCTTACTTTTATATATAGCTCTAACTACCTCTCGGTTCTTATACGCCTACTATACTTTAGAGGCCTAGCTAAGAAGAACCCCCTCTTAAAACTTAGTACTCTTAATATTAAAGACTTTAAGGTAGCTCTATAGAGAAAGCTTAAAGTGTAGTAGTTATATAAGCTAGATGAAAAAACAGACATAGAATCGCTAGAGGCTCTAGTAGAATTTATTATTAAGTATATATATAGTATATATCTTAGTAGTACTAAGCGAGGCCTTAGATATAAGTATAGACACCTCTAGTAGAATAAGAAGTATTAGTCTATAGCTACTAAGGCTAGAAAGACTCGAAGGCTCGAAGGCAGCCTAGAGGCTATAAAAGGTCTTTAGAGAGCTCTTAGATAAGAGATTCGAAAGGTAAAGAGTATATACTTCTATAGCCTAATCGATAAAGCTATAAAGAGTAAAGATGTTTTTAAGATCTATAAATAGTACTAGAGTACTAGAGTTTACAAGTTCTCCCCTTTAAAGAACTCGGCTAGCTAGCTAGGCTTTACTACTTAGAAGAAGTAGAAGATTCTAGTATAGAAGCTACTTATAAATAAGGCTAAAGTAGAGGATATACTAATCGACACCTCTACTACCTCTACACGCGCGCTACTCTAGGCAGCTCTTACTCTATAAGAGATTAAAGAATTAGTTCTAGAGAAAGCCTCTACTATACCTAGAGAGGATAAGCTAGTAACAGGAGTCTTTAAGGCTGCCTAGTACTAGATCTTACATCTAGTATACTCTCTATTTAAGAGATATATTAAGATTAGGTTCTACTCTAAGATTTTCTATACTACTATTATTACTATTATTCTAAAGCTAAATAAGAAGGATAAGTCGTTACTCTAAGTATATCGACTAATTTCTCTACTCTTAGTTCTTAGTAAGAGGCTTAAAAGGCTTCTTATAAAGAGAGCTTTATAGATAGCTATTAAGTACTCTATTTTTAAATAAAACTAGTTTAGAGCTCTCTTTTTAAGAGCGGCTATAGACCTTACTATATACCTTACCTTCGATATAGAAAAGATACTTATAGATAAATAGAAGGCCTTCCTTCTTATACTTAATATTAAGAGCGTATTTAATATAGTATTATCTAGCTGTCTAATTAAGAGGCTTAGAGAGTAAGAATAGCTATATAGCTTTATAGCTTAGGTTACTTCCTTTCTAACTAGTAGATCTATAAGAGTAAAGCTAGATAGTAAAATAGAAGTATCTACTTCTCTCTAATATAGTCTACCTTAGAGCTCGTCTATCTTGTCTATTCTCTTTATACTCTATATTTAGCTACTCTTTACCTTAGAAGTAGGCTATCTTCTAACTCTATAAAGGTTCGGCTATATCGATGATATTAGATTACTTTCTTTTAGGCCTACTAAGGTAGAGAATGTTATAGTCCTAGTAAAGTAGGTAGTAAGAGCGCTAGATTAGAGTATAGATAAGGGTATTACCTTTAACGCTAAGAAGTCTAAACTTATCTACTTCTCTCGAAAGAGAAAGTAAAAAGAGAGATATATACTCTCTCTCTTCTATTATAGTAGGAAACAGGATAATAGAGCTGATCTAAGAGCTTCGATAGCTTAGTATCTTCTTTAACTCTCGTCTTACCTTCTATAACTATATTAAAAGAATAATAAGTAAGGCTACGCTAGTAGCTAATACTCTAAAAGAGATAATAAATATAATAAGAGGCTCTCTCTCTTACCTACTAAAATAAGCGGCTACTACTTATATTCTATTAATCGCCTACTTTAGAAACGAGATATAGTTCTCTAGATAAGTAAGAGCTAAAGAAGAAGAGACTATAAATAACTAAATTAGACGTTATCTAACTCTCCTAGACCGAGTCGTAGCTAAGTATACTAGAATTATCCTTCTAGTATATAAGACTACTTCTATCTTAGTACTTCTTATAGAATCTAGCCTTCTAGCCTCTGAAATTACTCTTATAGTAAGAAGCGAAACATTCGAAGCTAGGATCTAGCGGCTAGACTCTACCTACTCGCTTAAACGATGTATAAATAGCTCTAGCTCTAAAGCTAGGCTTATTTATCGCTCTTATAGAGCCCTTCCTCTCTCTAAAGAGATTAACCTAATATAAGACTCTCTATAGAACAGGGGGTTCAACCGATAAGCCTATCTTATTAAAGTAGTAGGACCTGACTCTAGTAGAGATAAGAGCTCTTTTAAGGCTAAATTCCTTAAATTCCTAGCTATAGTTCTACCTATAGACCTAGTAGTATTTATAGACGGCTCTTACTTAGATAATAAAAGAACTAGTAGAGGCGTATACCTTATAAGAGAGGGGGTTGTTCTTAATACTAAGGCTTTCCCTTTTAGTAAAGCGTTAGAGATATATAACGCGGAAGCTAGAGCTACTCTCTATAGCCTAGAATTAGCTATAGACTTCTCTTTCTAGCCGGCGGCTAGGAAGTGCTAGATCTGCCTTAACAACCTTAAAGCTACGCTATAGTTAACCTACTAGTCCTGTAGCATCTTATAAGAAACCTTTAATAGAGTTTACGAATTAGCCTTATTATACTCTAGGAAAATAGAGGCTAGATAGTACTCTAGCTATATAGAGATCCTAGGCAACGAGATTATAGACAGAGCTATAAGTAAGACGGCTTATATACTCTCTTCTAACCTCTCGCCTATACTATATACTACTATACTTAAGAGAGAGACTAAGGAGATAGAGGTTAATCTTATAAGAAACCTCTAGAATACTACTCTCTCGGTCCTTTATAAGGACCTAGGGTTCTATACCTAGTTCTTAAAGCCTAGGTCTCTTTAACTACCTAGAGAGGTTCTAGCTTACTTAATCGCTACTTGCTCTAGCTATAACGACTTTACTTCCTACTACCTTCGCTTCTTTTACTACGATACGCTACTTACTTTAGAGGAATACATCTATAGAAAGGCTAAAACTTAATTCTATATACTCTTCTATAGGCTAGTAAGTATCGAGGCCTCTAGCCTTTTAGCTAAGGCTAAGAAGAACCTCTAACTTCTCTTTAGCCTCTACTATAAGGAGCTCTTTAGTAAGGTCTACTTTAAGACTAAATTCTATACTAATATCTATCTCTCTAGATAGATAGACCTTCTTCTTTTTCTCTCTTTTCCTTATATTTCCTTTGTTCTACTCTAGTTCTAAAAACTAATTAAGGAAAAGAGCTGTCTCGAAAGTAGAGCTTCTCTTTAAACTGTCTCTTATAAATTAGCTCTTTTCATTTATACTCTCTATAGCCTAGAGTACCTCTCTAGTGTCATTTACGCTAATTAGAACTTTCTAGAACCTAGACCACGCGATCTAGACTCTGTCTAACGTTAAATAGTAATAAATAAATAAATAAAATAAAGTTTTAATTTTAATTAATAAAATTAGTATAGTTTTTAAGAATATATTAAGTAGTATTTTTACTATAGTAGTAAAGATAGATATTTAGAGAGTATAAGTAAGAGAGATATACTTAAAGAGTTATATACTTTTAGCTCTTTTTAGAGATAATAATTTATAGATAAAAGTTATATCTCTCTATCTTATAATTAAGTATAAATTATCTAAGATTTAACTTAATTATCTTATAGAATCTATCTTAATTAAAGAGATAAATAATAGTAGAATTCTATACTTTTTTATAGTAGTCTATACTATACTTATCTACTAATCTAACTATACCTCTCTCTACTATAGATTTAGTAATAGCTTTATTCTTTTATACTTATTCTAAGAGTACTTTTAATAGTATATTATAAGGCTTTTAAAACTATTTATAATTCTAATTAGTAATCTTCTCTATATACTTCTAGAGTAGTATATTAGTAGTAGTAGTAGAGGTAGTTATAGTAGTAGTAGTTAAATTATAAGAGTAAAAACTCTAAGTTAATAGAAATAATATTATATAGCTTAAATTTACTAGAAATTAAATATTAATAAGTAGTAAAAATAGTAAATCTTAACTAATACTAATTCTCTATTTTAATAGAAATAACTCTTAAACTAGAATATAGAGTATTCTAGATACTTATAATCTATTTAGAGACTATTTAAGGTATATATAATTAATTAGAGAATAAAATTATTAATTACTAATATCTTAATAATAACGTCTCTATGTAGATTAATATATATTTACTTAATCTAGTACTTCTATACTATCGTTAGATGTTATACTATAATATATAGAGACGTTATTATTTAGTAATACTAAGAAGAGCAAAAGTCGAGTCCTAGTTTCTAATTTCTTTTAGCGGGGTAAAAATCCGATATTCTCGCTAGTTATACATACGGCTATAACGAGCCTCTATAGATTTTAGTTTCTCGGCATAGCAGAACTCCATCTTTTTAGTTGTCTTTACTTGTCAAACTTTTCCATCTGAGGTCGAGTATCTTGCATGATATCCTTGACCTCTATCTCCTGCTTTTGATGGTCCCTCTTCTCTCTCAACTCCATCTCTTGTTTTGACTTATTCGCGGCTAACTGAGTCTCATACAACTTCTTGATGGCAAACAGATCTGCCTCTGGCTTTGTCTTGATGTATGCAAGTTGATTCTCTTCAGCGTTGTTCATCTCCTGCAGCTGGACTTTGTACAAAGCGAAATCTTGCTCTTGCTTAGATTTGGTTTCCGAGAGAATACGATTCGCATCTCGCAAGGCTTCGTCATGGATCCGTCTATCTTCGACCAAGGAGTCATCATGGGCCTTTCTCTCGCGTCTCGAAGTCTCGTCGTGTGCCGACTTTTTCGATACTAAAGCTCCCCTCATGTTGCTCTCCATCTGCGCAATCTCCTGGTTCTTGCTCCTTCCCATTTCTCTGTCTTCTATTTCTCCAATTCATCAACTTCAATCCATGCAATTTTGCCGTCTCAGCGAGGGACTCTTTTTTTGCAACCTCCTCTCTTCCTTCAATTCCACATCTTGCTTCTTCTTATCACCATCTAGGTCCAACTGGAGGTTCATCTTTGCCAACCTCATCTCCGAATCGAGGGATCGTTGGTGTGCAGCGACTGCTTTTGAAATCTGGAACTCTGTGTCTTTCTCGAGACTCTGGTCCGGGGTTTTTCTGTCGGACTCTAAATCACGAATTGCGGGACCGTACTGTACCGTCTGATAATCTCGTCAAATTAACCGCATGCTTGACTCTGGTTGTTAAGGATCTCGGTATGTTCTATGGTTTATGAGGGCAGATGTTTGGTGGTCAATGGATTAAAGTAGGAGATAGACCTCAGGGAAATTATATAAAAAACTCAACTGTAGATTAAAGAGTAGAATAAGGAAAGATAACTATAGAGGATGAAGTTATCCTATACTTAAAAACTAAAACTGATAAAGGTGTAATAAAATAACACCCTAATCGCCACCTAGGTGAGCTCTACCTTACTATTATATTTAGCTCCTTTAATATATTACCTCACTTACACTAAGATTGGAGTCTTTAAGTTTATTTTTGGGGAAATGAAACAAATTAAGCTAAACTTTAAGCTTATGAAACCTTTACTAGAGAGATATAGACAATTAGAAGAAGAGAAATAAAGATAACGTGGTTTACCACCGAGTGGCCCATATTACCGAGTGGCCCACTTCAAAACTCATACAAAAAACGTCTGTGCATAACCGTGCATCTTATGTATTCATGAATATATTCATTTAAGATTGAAATATTATTAAAGAAACAAGGTTTCAAGATTATAATAATATTAATTTTAAATCTTTACGAGCTTTAATTAATGATTCGCTTAAAAAGACCCCTGTAATCATTAAATATTTTTTTCTTTTTTGAATAACACATTAGTATAAGCTAAGTAATGCTTAATAACTAAGATTAAATAATAATTATATATTAACAAAACTAAAATTTTAATTTTAGATATTTTCATTTACAAATGCGTAAAGTGCACAGTTATGCACAGACGTTTTTTGTATGAGTTTTGAAGTGGGCCACTCGGTAATATGGGCCACTCGATGGTAAACCACGTTAAGTATAATATATTAACAGGGGGTATAGTGTTAAAGCTTAACTTACAACGTCGTCGTACGATCTCTCGGGAGAATTCGATAAGATGTTGAGTTCAACCTCCTAGAAGAAGAGCTCAATACTTATCTCGGTGACGAGTCTCTAACAAATCGGCATCTCTCCCAGCAAATGGAACCTTTAATAGCATCAATGTAATCTGTTCATCAGTCACTACTAACGCCGTCTACAACGCGGCCAGCGAAATTACCACAACGGCCTACTATAACTACATAATTAATCACAGCACTCAGTGTCTTTAATTTTCAATTGAAGCTACCCGGTCAGGTTAATTATTTCCTAATGTCAGCATTAAAATCAACTTTCTGACCCTGCTACTATAAGCCCTAACAGGCGAAAAAACCTAAGCCTTATCCTACAAACCGTTGATCCCCTCCTCTGCCATCATCTCTCATGACCACCACACGTAAATACTAATTCCCAACCAAATACTCCTCATTCTATCTCCTCAAGCGTTTCTTCTCTCCCCTTTAGTCCGTAGTCCTCAACAAAAAAGGTCAAGATAAATAACACAACTGCGAGCCCCGCAAAAGACATGAAGACACCATGGATACCCCGCATATACACCCTGGAAATCAACTCATGTTCCTCAGGCGAGAACTTCGCTTTCGACAACCCGGCGAAGGAAGACATAATCATGGAGATGAAGTGTGAATCAAAACGATGTTTCAATCCATTTTGGAGGATGGTGTTGATGATCGCTCCCGACACTTTAAATGCGAGTCAGCAAATGCCAATCTATATTTAAAGTCGTGGCTAGATTCAGCTGATGGACAGCTCAAACTTACCAGTGATTCCCGTAGCAGCCCCAATATCACGAAGAAAGTTTCGTACGCTGTTCATACCAGCGCGATCGAACTTATCCGAACCGGCGAGGATACCAACAAGAACTATGGGTGTCAGACGGTTTCAAAAAAAAGGAAAGAGGAGGGTGGAAAGGAACAGAATTGAAACTTTACCTGGCTGAAGCGAAACCCCGACGCCAATTCCCTCGAAAACCCCGAATGTCAAAATCATCCATGTAGGGGTGTTCTGATGATAAAGACATTTTACTCCGGCTCCGATTGCCCACAGGGCCGTTCCAACAGAGATAACAGGAACGTAATGACCCAAACGTGAGATTATAATTCCACTCAATGCAGAAGTCAACCCTGTTCAGTTGTTAGCACAGCTTTCCTCTGGTTCGACACAAAGGGTGATGTTGGTAAGACAAATTCCCCAGAGAAGAAGTTGATATAAGTCCTCCTTACCATGTGCGATCACTAGTGGAAGAATAAATATCCCGGCCATCGTTGGACTCCACCCTCTGACGGCTTGGAGATACAGCGGAATGTAAAACAGATTTCCCCAGAACAACCATCCTATGAGAAGGTTCATCCCCAGAAGGATATTCGTCGAACGCCCATACTGAAAAAGGCGCCCTATAATTCGAACTTAGCTTACTGGGTAACTTTAGGGTTGGCATTTGTAACGTACTGGGCACGATAGGGTACTTGACGACGTGAAATTCCAAAACAACAAACCCGCAGAATAAAAGACAACCCAAAACAAGCATGATAATATTGCCAGGCGACTTCCAAACGTTCGGTGTCCCACCCCTTGAGAGCGGGATCTGTTCAGGATAAGTTAGCTTTTCGCCGATTAAAACACAACAGAAACCCACCAAAATCAAGACAATAGCAGTCATACTACTCCCAACACCTAGCCAATCAACTGTCTTCATCTTCCTCCAAACATTCTCGGGCGCCTTGGACTGCGGAAGTACTACCCACAAATAACTCACGCAAAGCGCAGTCAACGGACAAATAAACCAGAAAGCCCACCTCCAACTCGTACTCTGTGTCAAAGCACCCCCAACTACAGGCCCAAGTCCATTCCCAAAAGCAACCGCCACCCCCATAATCCCAAAGTAGTACCCTCTCTGTTCAAGCGCAGTGATATCCGATATCGTAATTTGAACCAGCCCGTTAAGAGCCCCTGCTCCAAACCCACTAAAGGCACGCGTAATATACAACTCCGCAGGCGTCTGGGAGAACCCTGACAACAAGTTGCCTAATCCCATGATGAGGAGAGCGATGATAAGACAGGGTTTTCTTCCAAAGATATCCGAGAACCGCCCGTTGATCAGTTGAATGCTAACACTCGTCATTAGAAAACTCGCACCAATCCAACTCGTAGAAGACCCAGTCTTCAAGCCGGATGCTATCGCTGGAATCGAAGTCGTTACGGCAGTCTGGTCGAGGAAAGAGGTAAAGTGCACCAGCGCAAGAGCCGGGAAGACGACGAGAAGCTGGCGATGCGGCAAGACCTGGGATTGGTAATCATGTTGAGGTTGAGGGAGTAAAGGTGTGGCTTCGGCAGGTCCGTCTTTATCTGCAGCACTCGAACTGGCCATACTTGAAAAGAAAAAGAAATGGACAATAATGTGAAGAAAGGGAAAGGAAGAAAGAAAGGAAAGCGAAGGTACATAGACAAGGAGCCGAAGCCTGCTTACTAGACACATTAGGTTTACTCGATCAAAATAAAAGCAAGCTGTCCTTGTGGCTTTGAAGCACGCCAATGACGATAATCCGCCCTCATGGCCCCTTCCAGTCGGGTCCCTCATTTCCCTTCCTGTTCTCTCTCGGTACCGCCAAGGTGGTTTCGCGGATGTCCTCATTCAACTATTCTCGCGCAGGCGTACCAACTCGTGGAACAGGAAAGCGTACGAGGTGCTATCTCGGTATTAATCGGCAGCTTGTGATGCACCGGAATGATGTGTTGAGTAACCAAAAAAAAAAAGTTTAGACGAACGAATGACATCTGTGAGGTATCTTGAAACAGAATGGAGTAGATGATGAAAGCTCATTACTAGAATATCACACTAAAATAAAGTAAAATCATGAATGCACTTTTGAAGCAACTATTTCGACCATTACAGTTAACCTCCTTCCACCAACGAAAAAAATCACATCGGCAGAATCAGACCTTCTCAAGAATTTGCGAGCTCGGCGGTTGAATTTAACCCAGCCATAGGCGTAAATGGTGTGGCATCCCATCTCACTCTTCTGAGGTGGCGTTCGGGGTCATTTACCTCACTGTTCCCGTTGTTAGTGAAACCTGTTCGAGATACGAGCTGACTGATTGGAAATCCATACTTTCGCGCGTGCAACCACCTCCTGTTATCTATCAAAACAACCGAACCCTTCGGAAGTCTCTCTGGCGTCAATTGAAGTATCTCGGCCTTGATCTTGGAACCATGAAGAACGTTCTTGAACTCATTCAAAGCTGATTCAGCGGCTGTAGTCAAAGGGACAATAATATCTTCACGGAAGCGCAATTGAGCTGACGCTACGCCCAATGTCGAATCACCAATGTCCAGGAGACTGCCAACAATTTGCCTTTCATCACTTTTCTTGATGAACTCTGGTGGGACTTTAATGGCGAATTCGGGTCTTGACAGGCTTGCTAGGGTTGGGGAAGACAAGTATTTGATGACCTTATCGACCTGAAGCACAGATGTGGTTCCGCCATTATACCGATCGTGCTGTAGAACGTGCAGTGCAAAGAACCTTGGAGGGCATTTCTCATAACTGCAGTCGGTATGCCAGGGAAACTCTTCCATGGTTTCAGAGCGAGCTTGGGGTGAGGCAGGGGTAACGGGGAGATCTGGTTTGCCTGTCGAAGAACTTGGGCGCACATCCCAAAACCATCCTCTTGACGCACTGTGGTCTATGGGAAGACCATGGCCATGCTGCTTGTGTAAATTGTGAATTAATATCTCGAGGTATTCGCTCTTGTCGTCGGAAAACCCCAGGCAAATCTTCACGATGCCATTCTCGGCTAACCTCGATTGGATCGACCTGACATGTGTCGTCTCATTGGAAGAGCTCAAAGCTGGAGCATCGATGGAAGAAATTTGAGCAAAGCCCCGAGGGTAGCGGTTTCCATGCACTGTCAGGAAGGATAGGTTAGAATGGTACCGTGGTAACTGAGGTCTTTGGCACACTTACAGATTGCCTGGCTACACCTGTTGAATTCTCTCAGCTGCGTTACCCGCAATGCTTTTGATCGTAGCATGATTGCACTGATATGCTATGTGAGAAGGTTAGGAACAAAATGTGGGTGCAGTATGTAATCGGAGGTCGCTGTATTTGAGAAGGGGTTGTTGAAGGGAATAACAACGAAGAAGCCTAGAATAATTTTGTAATGCGAAGGCCCAGCGAAAATCAATAGCCAATAAAGGACTGGGTTTTTGAAATATGGTGCTTCCAACTCTGAACGGAACAGAAAAAAGAAACAATTGGAATCTCCGGTCAACGCTTCGTATTTCTCTTGATGGCTTGGGCAGGCCATGCCTGACGGTCCCGTAAGTTGTCAAAATTGGCTTTCCGTACACTGCTGTGCGATCTTAGACCCGATGTTGTATCTTTGAGGGTTTTGATGCTGTGTATCCTTGGTTTCTTGCCTCGGCTCTGGTTATGGTGGTTATGGGTCACGGGTTGCTTCCAAGACCATACACAATCGGTGACAGTGAAATTGATGGTAAATTAGAAACAGAATTACAATGATGGATATCCTGGTAATTTCTTAAACATGTTTTGAATAGAGTATAAGATGGAAAGGAGACATGGCTCAATCGCGCGGACCTGATACTCTCCAAACACCATGTTGACATAAAGGGATGTTTAAGTGCACTGGTGGCTAAATTGTGAAAAGGGTTACGTTGAACTGGAAACTCCTGAACTTTGAGTAGCTTTGGTACACGCTTGTGCCTTGACAAGCTCAACCTGTACTTCTGTGTATTGTACATGTGCGAGCAAGCTTCTTCCGACCTATGACGTGGAAACGACGTGCTTGGAGCTAATTGAAAACCAATAACACAATGAAACAGTAGATAGAAAGGGCCATCTGGTTTTCTAGGACTACTATGCCAAGAAGAGACAGCTGTGGAACATTTCCTGCTGCGCAGAGTACAGAGGCACACCAGCTCGGAAGCTTTTTAATTGGGATCTTCAGTAGGGGTTCAAGTTGTGTGCCCTGAAGCCCCTGAAAACGTCACTTCTGGGGAATCTGTGTAGTTCTCTCCCAGTGACAAATGAACTTGAGGGACGCCGAGGGAACCGAGGTCAGCATTCCAGAGTTCTACAACATTGAAGCATATTCGGGGGCGCAATTTGATGGCATGCAACTAGAATGGCTTAAAGGCTTTTGGTGAGAAGAAAGGATAGCAGAAAGCGCCAGGTATGGCAGGCATGGAGCACAAGAGGGAGACTGATGCGAATTTGGGAGCAACACTCGTTGTCTGGATTCAAACAGTCTGTCGTTGTATGTCAAGCCAAACAGCCCATTTGGAGCAAAGCCTTTCCAAAGCGGTTATAACTTGGCTCCTGAGAATGCGTTCCACCCCTTTCTATTATATGCTAACTCGTAGGCGTGCGGGGTGTTCATCCTCGTCTGGAGTTGATGGCCATTTCCCGGCTGGAATAGTTGGATGGGTTCGATTCGATTCGAGTTTGTTTTTTCGGGCGTGAACGGCGAAGATTGCTGGATGCGTGAGCTTACTAGTATTATACAAAGTTAGCATGAAGACTACTAGACTGGAAGATATCAATTACCTGACGCTCGTGCTTTTGAGCATGCTTGTGGTGTTGATATCTAGCCATCCTGGCGAATTATCCATAGCCACCCGGAAGGGGAAGAGGGATTGTAAGTACCTTACGAGATGCAATTCCTCCACAGGTTACTTATTCTTATACATAGAGATTATCATCGCTTCCGGTCCCTCATTGGAAATGCTCTCGACTGTCTCGACTTTTCCCAGACAGTCGTGAAGCTCATTACACAAAATATCCCGAGGTTGAAAAAAGGGCTTTCCTCACCCAACCTTGCTGGGCTGGGGGCCACTACTTGTATTGAGGATGCGAATATTGAATTTTTGAGTCCTGAGGCGGTTGGAGAATGATTGTTGACTTTGAGAGGAGATGAAGGTTGGGACGAGAGGGGGTGGGTGAGAGGGGAGGGAGAGAAGGTCGTTCGTTCCTTGGTTGAGCCGCAATAACCCCTTTTCTGAGCAGTGCACTGCAGATATTTCGCGACAACTTCAAAAAACATTCACAGACCTACTTCACTTACAGTACAGTGCCTCCCAAGTTTTCCACGACGTCATTGACTCCTTAATATTCTAACTGGGCGGCAAATTAGTTGCTTGGTTTCTCCCCTCTACAATGGAAGGGATCCCTGTGTTTTCGAAATTGAAGCGGGACCGTTCCCAAATTCCACTTATCAAGCACAATACGAGAGGCCTAACTGCGGAAATGGTTCAATTTTAGAATCTAGGAACAAGGATCCCTAGAACTTGTCTTTCTTGCTTTTTATATATCTCCGTCGTTTGTCGAGTGCTTTCTTATTTTCCGTCACTCGTCTTCACTGCGTCTCTGCTTCTCGCGTTCGTGTTTGTCATGATGTTTTTCGCCATCTCAGCAGCTGCTCTGTTCTCCTTAGCTAATGGCCATGTTCTCCCCCGTCAAGCTGCTGGGTATCATTACATGCCTGTTGATTTCGACTATGGAGCCGATTCAAGAGTCACAACGAACATCAGTTTCGGGAATTCTCCTGATGCAGAGCCTTTCAAGGTGGTGATGGATACAGGGAGTGCTAACTTTTGGGTACGCATCAAAATCTTCCCCGCACACACCTCATCACTGACGAGATTAATAGATATGGGAACCAGAGGCGGTCGTTCATTGGGGATCTCCATATCTTGGTGTCGTAGGACCTTGTAACGAAACAGTCCCGACCAGATATAACCCCGCCAACTCTACAACCGCCGTGATTTCTGACAAACAATCAGGCTATGCCTACGCGGGTAATGCAAAGATTGTATCTGGCTCTCACTACTCGAATGACACCATCACTGTCCCAGGAGGAAATGGGCCAATTGCAAATGTCCAATTCGCTTTGGAAAACAATTGCCTCCTCCGGCAACGCGACGACGGAAGTTGTTCATCAGTCCCCTACGACTTGGGAATCCTAGGGCTTTCTCCCAATACCCTAAATACTGCCGGTCCATCCTTCCGTCAAAACCTATTCGATGCGGGACAAATTGGATCACAGACCATGGTGATGTGGTTCAACAAACATGTCGGTGCTCTCGGAAGACTGACCGGAGGAACACTCTTCGGCGCGATCGATAAATCGAAATACACCGGCCCTCTAGTTCGAGTACCCAATGCAATTGATCCTACAATGCAAGTTGGTTACTACGTCCCAAAGCCTTTATTTACCTTCAACGGCAAAACTTTCAATGGATCCCAAGATACAAACTGCCTTGTCGATTCGGGCGCACACGCAGATTATCTCCCACTTTCCTATGGGACCGATGAGGAAGTATCTTTTTTTTCCGAGACGGGATTGGTGGACTACAATGGCATTGTTGCATACAACGGAACATGCGACTCGATACCCCAGGACCTCTCATTCGCGTATACCTTCGCTGGTGTTGAAGAGAATCAGAATGTTACTATTAATGTTCCTCTTCGAAATTATGCTAGAGGGGCGATTGTGCTAGATCCTAAATGGCAAGGAGGCGATGTTTGTGTGCTTAACTTGGAAGTGGGGGGATGTATGTTTGGAGCACCATTCGCTTCTGGGGCTTTCATTGCAGTTGATGATAGTGACAGCTCGATTGCGTTCGCCCAGGGAGGTATTTCAGAGGAAGGATCGGGAGTAGACAGCGATCAGCTAATCGTAATTGGACCAGGGGAGAGCTACGACACTGTATAAATGTCTAGAGTTCCAGCTTTTTCAATAATGGTATCAACACCAAGACTATAATTCATATCGGGAGTCACCCCATTTCAGTTTCAACTTCTTCATTTTGTATCTGAGTTGGACAAAGTTGGTATACATCAACGCGACTTTCTTTACGAGGCGGAGGAACATCAAGGATGTTGTAATTCAAGGAATCAGATGGACGAGGTCCAAAGCATTGCCGAGGGCAATCTGCAAAAGAAAAGGCAAAGGGTATCTAACACAATAAAAAAGGAAAAAGGAGAAGAAAGGAACTGCAAGAAAACAGAGCTGTTGTACTCGAAATTCGCGTGGTCTATCTTTCCTTCACATTCGAGATTCTTGCGCAGTGTGAGTAATGATTAGATTAGATTCATGACCCATTAATCTAATCTAATCAAGATTAATGAGTCGTTAATCAAAATTTCTAATCATATTAATCCGATTAAATTGAGTAATTTGGTCCGAATCAGACCGGTCGGACAGGTCGTTCGGGGTAGCGTTCGGAGTGGCGTTACGGGGGTACTCTAGTGCTAAGCGACCTATACAAGTTACCTTTTCTACATATATTACTTGTTCATTTTATGCTAAATATACTAGATGCTAAGTAGCTAGTTTATAATATACTATATATATATATATATATATATATATATATACTAATAACATTTATAATAGTTCTCTATATAAGGCTTAGAAATATACTTATTTTCTAATAGAATTTTAGAATATTCTAAATAATAATATAGCTTATAAAATAGATATAAAATAGATTAGAAATCTATATTCTACTTGTTAGTCTTCTATTAATTTTATAATCTATAGAATATACTAGAACATAGCTAGAAAGTATAGCTTAAAAATCCAGGGTACATATATAGAAGAGGAAATAGAAGAAGAGAAGAGAGATAGAGAGGCCATAAAAGAGATAGAGAAGAAAGGAGAGAAGAAAGGAGAGAAGAAAGGAGAGAAGAAAGGAGAGAAGAAAGGAGAGAAGAAAGGAGAGAAGAAAGGAGAGAAGAAAGGAGAGAAGAAAGGAGAGAAGAAGGAAGTAAGCTTTAAGGATGATGGCTATGTTATAGAGCACTAAATAGCTGTATTTAGCTAAATTAATCAGATTAATCTAGAATCATTAATGTAATCTAATCACGACACTCGTTAATCAAATTCTAATCTAATCTAATCACATTAATCAGATTATTAATCAGATTAATGATTAAAACGTACTCACACTGTTCTTGAGTAGACCTGGGAGAAGCCGTCTCATCGTTCGTTCGAGGGCTGATACAGGCGAGCGAGTGACGGAGGAGATTACCAGCGCGATTCTACTGGCAAGGAGAGCAACCGCATCCCGTAACACAAGTCCTACCAAACGATCCAGGGCTGCCGCTAAACTGGATGATTGTGATATTGAGTACGACCAATCCAAACGCCACCGAACTTGCCGAGATTCTAGCTCTCTGCCCTCTTCTCTCAACGACAATAATGACAATCAGCTGGAAATGCTGGCGTCTGAGGTTGCAAGTGTGAGAAGCATACAATTTCCTGTCGGGTTTGAGACTAGAGAACTTCCTAATATAAGTTTGGAGCAATCCCATGTCGAAAAACTTCGATGGGAAGCACTGGAACAGCAGAGGCAGAAAAGATTCATCGTACAACGACCACCATATGATAAGAGGAGACCAGCAAAGGAAGAGCTAGAAATAATGGGGGTGGATATCATAGAAGAGCTCGAGGATGATTTGGAGTAATGATAACTTGTACACCCCTTGCTTACTTCTCTAGAAATTGTAAACGTAACTAAGAATTGTCCATTAATCATTCATGTTGAATCAGGACACTCAACCTTCATCGACTATTATAACAAGCGGAAAGAACATATTTCATTCTAAGCCAAAACCTCAGGATGCACAGTCCTTTCCCCATAAATAGGGAACTTAGAAATATTCTCAGCCTTTTTCACGACTTCCTCAGCAACCTCGATCTCCAGGCCTTTAACATCACTAACAACCGTCCCATCAAACTTCACCACCGACCATTTCAAGTTCCCCTTTAAATGGGCAACGACAGCTTTAATATCAGAAGGATCAATGCCCCCCAAAGCTCTGACAAGCGAGAACTGGCCGTGAGTAACTTTATTAGTCCCAGCATCAAGCTCAACCTTCTTTGGAATTGAGAGAATACTCAATCTTCCAACATTGATATCACCTGCCGAGATCTTGACAGAGAAGGCTTGATTGACAGCAGTGTTTGGAATTTTGACAGATACACTCCATGCACGGGTCTCGTCTCTTTTATCGAGAACGCCGGATGGGAAGCGCACAGATCTTTTGCTGGGAGTCAAACCACCAAAGGGACCAAGAGCACCATCGGGGTTGTAAAGTTGGTTTACTCGGGTAGTGACATTTGCTGCAAGTGCTGTGGGGTCGGTGAAAAGCCAGTCCTTGACATCGGGGTACGAGTAGCCAAAAGATTTGGTATATCTTGCAGTGATGGATGTATAAGGTGTTGAGCCGTCTCCAGTAGTAAATGGGGTCAATGGAGTTGTCTCGTCGACGATAGTATTGGGGAAGATTGTCCATGTCCCCCCAGCGGATGTTTCGGGAGTGAGCCAAGCGTCCGGGTAAATTGCTTGCCACATTGCCACTTGACGGTCAACATTTGCATGGTGGAGCCAGCTGTATTGTGTTAGATATGGCCAAGATAGTATCTGGGTATGTGTGCTGTGAGAATAACTTACAAGGTTGGTTCGAATCCGGAAAAGGAGATTGATGTCATGTGCCCATTTCCACCCACAAAACCGTGGATGGTACCGTGTGGATTCTCAAAGGTAGGACTAAGACAAACATTAGCATGTTGTTTGCTCTCGGGGGGAAAGTAAAAACAAAGGAAAGAAGCAACCTACCCGCCATTTCCATTTGTCGACATGCTATTAAAATCCTTCGTCTGAGAAAACACATCCCACTTTGAAACATCAGCAGCATTCTAAAATCAAGTATTTGCGTGAGTGACTCACAACTGCAGAGGTAAGGTAAGAACCATCTTCTGCGAGAATCTGATCCGTGAGTTGATCGCGTTGTACGTCATCCGAATCTGGATTTCTCAATGTCCACGGTTTCGAACCGAGCGATGCATCACCTGTTCCTTCAGTTGTGGGGAACCATTCCTCTGGCTCTGGGTGGTTGAGAAATTTATAGTTGAAAAGAGGGTTGGTGACATTTGCAACTCCAGCAGGTGTGGTTATTTCAACTAGGTGACATTTTTAGGTCCTACTTCTTATGCCATGGTTAGGGAGGTGATGGGTTTCGCTCACCAGTTGGCGTCTTCATGATATCAGGGAATCGACTGTTTGGAACAGCCCAGTCCCAGAATGGCATCCTTAAATTGTCTGCTGCGGTTTGGAAAGTTGCAGAATTGTAGGTCTTTGCGACCGTCTGGGCGTGTTCAGACATGACTTGCTATGAAACTGTCAGATCTCGTATGGAAATATGTAAGCTTTCCATTTTTACCTCAAGGAGAGCAAGATATGGCCGATGCCATGTTCCAAAAAGAATATTGCCATGCGTACAATAGCCAATTGGGATTCCATCGTCAGGAGTTGCTGGATTAACATCGTCCCAGGCGATGAAGGGTCTCCCATGAATGCCTACAAAGTTAATATAGACAGGATATGGGGCCAAAAGGTACGTACCTCCAATTTGAAAGTATGAAGTCAAGTCATGCTCATCAATGTTCATCATACTATTCAAGGCTTGAATGTACAAGGAACTACAAAGTCAGTTTCAGAGTGAAGGGAAATATGGGACAATATACATACAATTGAGCTGTGTCCAAAGCCAGTTCGTTTATGTCCCTACGTGGTGGTCTGTAACCGGTAGTAGTATCTACTCCAGTGTGCACACCTGCGAAATAGTAAGTTTGAGTTGTTGCACTTAAAAGAGGGGTGTTTACCAGTGATGGGGTATTTCGCAAAAGCAACATCGAGAAATATTGTGGTGGCCACAGCCAAGGTAGAGGGGGAAAGCTTAGAAAAAAACATTGTGAACTTCAAACGAATGCCGTGGATTGCTTCTGAAAGTCGATAATCGGAAATATCTACATCTCCTTATATTCGTCGAGCCAAGATATGTTGCTTATCATATTCGTCCAAAAGAGAGTATACGAGGACACCGAAGAGTTTCCATGCAGTTGGAGGTCGCATTTGCTGATCAGGAAACACGAGGTCCTCGAGATTATGATTCTCGAGTTCACGCCCGAGAGATGTCCCGCCAACTAAAAACTTCTAGAAGGGTAGGTGACACAAGGTAAGAAATAGGTGAGAGTCCTCGGGTGTAGCCAATCATGGCGACCAGCAGGCCCATCATGTCAAGAAGGCTGACATGAGAATACGATAGAACAACCAGTCGGGATGGAGCCAGTCAGCCTCCACTGAAGATTATAGAAACCGGTACATCATGCATACCACGTATAACAGTGAGGGATCATGAATACCTCGCCTGAAATTCGATTACCGAGACACCGGAGCCTCCGGTATAGAGCTTCAGGGTGTTTCTTACTTACCAAGTCGCGGGGGTAAATAGGTGTTTGTAGAATATGCATAACATATCAACCAACGACCGCGAACATGGTAAAGAGGACATTTGAAAAGATGGCTCCATTTAACAGAGGCAAAAGGTAGTAAACGGCTTGAGACCATATGATAATGATAGCAATGGAGCCAACGGGAGGAAAAAGGAGAATGATTACTGTTACTCATCGTTTGGCCGACGTCGCACCATACAGGCCTCATTCAACGAATCGAGGTAGACGAGCTGCGTGCCGTAACCTGGATGGCAATGCACATCAGCACATCTTCAAAAGGCATCACGACCCGGAACTCATCGGTATGGTCGAGTCGTCTTCATTCAATGCCCTGATGGTCACTATGAGTGGTGGAAAATGAATTGCGTAAAGATTCATAGAAAGATAGTTGATAGAAAAGGAAGAGAAAGAAACTGAAGGAGGAAAGACAGGAAGGCACAGTAAGCAGGGATCAAGATCCTTTCAAATTCAGGGGCTGATATCACGTGAATACCACGTTTAAAATGACTCTGGAGTGCTCCCGATCTGTGCTTCTGGGTGGCTTAGTTGGAAACTGATGGTGATTCAATAATATGAAATTCAATTATGATTGAGTGGTAGACAGGGAGGATTGCTGCTACGACTTTTCCAAGTGAAAGTGCCGCTTTAGATCGGTTAGACTATACCTTTTTTTACCAGCAACAATGACGTAATTAGCTTTTGAAGATTGTATTGAGAAATAACTCTGAATATCAATTCGCATGCCATCTCTTTGGGCTGTTGCCTAGGTAGTTGTATACCACACCAATGTTTTGAGACCCGTCATTTGAAACCAATCAAGTGTATTCCTAGTATAGGCAGCAACAACAACAAAGTGAATAAAGCTTCCTGTTCTCGTAATTCAATCCTACAAGAAACTCCTCAAATTTCAAACCCCTCATCAAAAACCTCTCAAGCACTCTTAGCCAGAATGTCTGCCGTCGCAACTACCTCAAACCCAGAGTTCCCATGGGAGAGTCCAATTCCTAGTGGCGAGTTCTGGAAAACAGTCCCAAACAATCTCGCGCGCCATTTCTTTCAAACGCTCGCAGCACAAGAACTTGAGGAGATTAAACTCGACGCAGCACTCTCAGAATCCGAGAAACTCAAAGCACTGGATCAAATCCTCACCACCAAAGTCGCCGCCGAAAAAGAGAAATTAGATACCACCTCCCTGTCCTCCCCAGAAGCCAAGAGGTATCGTTCTCTTTTGCTCCTACAAGCAAACACCAAGCATTATTACGGAGCCCACTCTGAGGCGGAAAAAACATATCAACATTTGATTGAAATTTCCACGGAAGTGGGCACGAAAACTGGATTGCAAGGAGGTTTAGCTACTTCTTTGAAAGGGCAGGGGAAATATGAGGAGGCAGAGGAGTATGCGAAGATTTCCTTGAAGCATGTGCAAGAGCATGAAATGCTTGGGACGCATAGTCCGCAAGCCCTGGGCTCTTTGAGGGTGTTGATGGAACTTTATGCGCTGCAAGGAAAACTTGGGGAAGCATGGAAATTGTATGAGGAGGGGGTCGTGGTCGTTGAGGAAATGGGGAAAGGGAAATTTGGGAAGTATCAGGGGGAGGAGAAAGAGGCGCTTGATGAGATGAAGGCTTTGATTGAGAGTAAGGAGAAGGAGATTTCGAAGGAGTGAGATGGACTGCTGTTCTCTTATACGTATTCTTTTCGTCTAAGAAATCCGGTGCGTCACTAACGTAAGTCATCACGTAATGCGTCTAATCACGTAATGCGTTTAATTGCGGGGTACTACCTAACCAAAACTAAATTTATTTAATAATCAACTATAATACAATCCCTAATTTCGCTTTCAGATTCATCTCCTGTTTCTTCTTTAATATCGTCTTTACTCTCAGTTATATTTAAGTTTGCCTTGCTCTTTATTTTTACCTTTTTACACGCTTACTCTTTTATAGCCTTTTCGGCTTCTACTACTATATCATGTAATTCTTACGTAGAAATATAGAAGTGACCCTTTAAAACGACTCTCTTTCCTTTTTTACGTGTTGTACGCTTCTTTATAATCGATCGTAGGTTGTTTACATCGTGTTAGTAGATAATACTTCGCGCTCGAAGTTACTTAGTTCTAGTTGTTAGTTTTTAGATATATTAGTAGACTAGTGTTAAAGGCATTATACGACTGTTAATAGTCGAGTTAAGAAGCTTATTTGCTCTCTATAAGGTTATATCGTCTAGAGGTGAACTATTTATAAAGACTTAATTAAAGATATCGAATTAGATAAGTGTTTTTAGCCTTTTAACCTCGAGAGTTATCTCTAGAGCTATAGTATAAAGTACTCTTTATAGTTTAAATGGGATTAAACTAGCGCTACGCTATATAGACTTAATATTCTTTTAGTTATATATATCTAATCGAGCTTAAATATATACCTCTATCTATTTAAACTTTTATATTCGTATAAGTTATACTTTATTAAGATAAGAAAGCGCTACTATTAGTTACTTCTTTAATAGGCTAAAGATTATAATATTAAGTAGTTAAAGTAGATACGATATATAAAGTAGAAGGATAAGAAGTATAATTCAGTTTTAAAGGTAGTAAGCTATAAAGCTTCTACTAATATAAGAGTTATAGCTATTATAGATAAGAAGACGATATTTACTATTTACTTTTATATAAGTTATAGGTTTAAAGATATGTCTTAACTACTCTAAACTATAAAGATTACTTATTTACTCTTTTATATTTACTAAGAAAAACTACTTATTAAGAACGCTATCTAGTATCTAATTCTAAAGAATGTTCTTCTCTTTAAATATTTCTAGTAGCGGAAGAATAGTTTTATCTATATAAATATATTCAACTATTAAAACCTATTCTTAATAACTAGAATAAGCCTAATACTTTATTCGAAGTATAGAATCGATAATAATTCGAGTTAATTCTATTATTCTAATCGAGAATCAAGATTTATCTATATTATATATATTCTTCTACTTAATTCTTTCCTTCTAGACTATCTTCTTATATATATTAATCTACGTCTCTAGTACTTCTTTTATAGTACTATCTACTTGTATAGACTTAATTTAACGTCTAATAGTAACTATAAGATGTAGATGTCGTTAGATAAATCGTAGAACCTAGTTTTTGCCTAGAGTATATTATAGTAGAAGGTTAAGCGAGTTAAGTAAGAGGTTGTCTAAATTATAGATTCGTTTTATATAGATCTCTTCTACTATCTCCTTTAACAACCGATACCCTAGTAAATAACTACTAATTGTTAATTCTTTAATCTACTTAAGAAGAACATTTTCTTAGACGCTTAAAAGTTTCTGTTGTTACTAGTACGCTTAAGAACGTGATAAGCCTCTATTAATACAACGTGTTATAGTATCTTTAGATACCTCTAACTTCTTCGCAGCTTTATATAGAGATTTATATAACTGAGAATAGACTCCTAATACTGCTTCATTAACTAGAGCATTGACTTCAGCTGCGGTTTAGCTTTTTCGGCGTACCATTGTTGAATAAATTTAGTTTTAGTTAGGTAGTACCCCGCAATTAGACGCATTACGTGATTAGACGCATTACGTGATGACTTACGTTACCCATCTAAGTGAGCGACGACTCCTGTTTTCTCAATTAAACATGACTTAGCATAACGGAAGGGGGTAGATATACCTGTGGCTCCTCTAGGAGCATTTCTAAAAATAGCACAAGTGCGAGCACTTCCATGTAGATTGCTTAGTGTCGGATTCCAAGATAGTGGTACGTGTTTCTTGTGTTGTAGTGTATGCTCATACTTAGAGTCCATTCTCTTATTTCAATCATTAGTCGTTAACATAAAACGGACAGGAAGCAAAGCAAACCTTGAGGACTTTAACACCCGAACGGTTATCCAACCAAGTATGATACTGTCGGGCTGCTGTCGGGTTGCTTTTAGATAGTGGCATTAGGTTGCTCTTCGGCAGTGGAGGGGAGGAGGGCTTCAGATCGGGGGTCAGCGAAGCTGGACCTGAGTTACTGGGTGGGCTTGAGCCTTTGGGTTTGTCCTAGATTATGTTTAGCTTCCAGTGATGTATTGATAGAAAAAGCTGTAATACCTTGACCTCCGAGATAACCCAGCTGCCTGCAACGAGGAAAGCCGCAGCAAGAAAAAGGAGACCCCATGGATGAGGTGAGTTATAGCTAAACCAATTACCCCACTTCACCTCGTACCCATTGCCATTCTCGTTGGCCAAAGGGCGGCGAAATTCATGAGCATATATGGACTTCATGATGTGAGAGTCGACTGCAGAATAGATAGCCTCAAGGTGGGAATCTATAATCTCGTTTGCCGCTTTCTTGTAGTCGGAACTGGATTTGGCCTTCTCCATCTTTTCTGCTCGCAACGCTCGGGACGTATTGAGTTTACTCCTAACTGCCTCGATATAATTGAGTGACTTGAGCACCTCATCAATCCGATTGTCATTCACTGCCATCTCGCGCTCGAAAGCTTGATGCCAGTTCTTGCGCTCAAGATTGGTGTTTTGTACGATTGCGTGGTATTCATCGCAGAATAGGCGTAGATCGCGTTTGGATTTTTGCAGTTCCACCTCTGCTGCCTTAAGCATTAGCTCGAAGTGTGGAGCTGGATCGTACATATCTTCCAGTTCTTCTGAGAGGAGTTGCAGTATCGGTGTCTTGCTGTTGATTATTGTTTGGTTTCTTTTGTGGTTGATTTTGTCGAAGACCGAGTAGCGGTTCTAAAATTGATTAGCATGTAGTCTTGGTTCTAGGTATGGAGGGTCACCTGTTGACTCTTATCTTCCCATTGCGAATTCACTGCCCTCGATGTACTGTCGGCGGGTGGTGGGTTATTCAAAGCCATGGTAGAGATCTGGATGAGAACGCACTAAGCCTAATGTTCACTTCAAAACCGATTTTGAAAGCAACAAGCTAGTAGAAAGGTGTTTTTCTGAAGAGTGTGGTATTGTTGATCGATGTTGATGTTTCTTGGAGAAGCTAAGTCATTTTTCACAGGGCAGAACAATATATATACTTGGGCAAGTATCTAGTAAACGCTCTTTAGCTCGTCACCACTTTTTAGTATAGATTTAGTACTAAAACTAATCGATTTCTACCCTAACACATACTTTTATTTTTGTAATTGTTCTACAACCACAACTCCAAAATAGCTAAAAAACACAGAAATTCAAAGGGGCGTAAGGAGCCTATAAAGAAAACCAGCCGCCGCGAGGTCCCTGTCTAGCAGCGCACTCATATTGTTAGTCATATTGGACAGAATACTAACAAGGAAGAGTTACTTCTATAGGCAGACAGAGATGATAAGTCTTACCCTGTTTCAGAAACTGGGGTAAGGGATATTAGGAGGAGGGCGAAGAAGAATGTAGTACGTACTTAGAATGGAAATACACAAGGTCAGCGTCTCTATATACCCTCTAACGTCTAGAATAAGCCTCGTTCTGGCTACCCCCTCAAGCTCACCGATGCGCTACGTAAACGGATCATCGACAAGGTTACGAAATCACGAGAGGAGCGTCGGAAGACTAATATTACCTACCTTTGTAAGCTTAGACTTTAGAGTAATAGAAACAAGTAGGAGAACCTCTCTAAGTCCTTCTTTTAGTAAGTATTATATAATGTAGGTTACTCCTTTATAAGAGGAGGGGTTAAGTCTAAACTTACTCTAGTTCTTATAAAACAACAAGTTAAGTTAGCTAAGATACTTCTTAAGATAGACCTCTTCTAAATTATATAGATAGACGCTACGTCCTTATATATAGAACTTAATAATAGACTAGATTAGTACTAGCAAAAGGAGGACGAGTACTACTATAAGGACATACAGTTAGAGATAGTAAAGAGATACTTAGACAGGCAGTTCTTTAGCACTATCTGTCTTAGTTCTTGTCAAGGTCCCTACTATATCTATAAATCTAAGACTACCTAGAAGGTTAAGGAGGCTGAGACTCATTTAGCTAAGGCTAATATAGCTTAGCTATATTATATAGAGAAGGAGTTTTAGCGGTAGGAATAGGCTAAGGAGGACTACTAGGCTAGTAGAGGACTAAGAGTATCTAGAAGAAGAGCGGAATTATATAAATTCTTATATAAGATAGTATATAAGAGAGAGAATAGAGGTAAGAGTAGAGTAGATTAGTACTAACTTTATAAGAGGTATCTTAAGCTAAAGCTTATTCCTTAGTATAAGGAACTATATAAGATAGAAAGAGGAAAGAAGATATATTTAGTTATAGATAATACTAGCCTATACTCTTATAGAGTAACTAAGAAGGTTTTATACTACTATTCTATATAGCGACTTCTCTACTCTACTTAGTTACCTAATATAAATGCTATAGAGTAGATATAGAGATATATATAGGTCTAGTTATATAAGAGAAGAAGATAACCTAAGAATAGAGAGAAACTTTAGTATATATAGATTAAGAAGTAGAAGCGAGTTTCTTAGAAGAAGATAGATAGAGTAATTATAAATCTTAGAAAAACTCTTAAGAAGGTAATTAAGTATAAGAGAGATAATAATTTCTAGAGATAGAGCTTTAATTTCTACTACTTTTTATACGAAAATACTTATTTTTATATTATATATAAGTAATAGTATTAAAAAGAGAGAGGTATATTATAAGCGAAAAATAAGCTAAAAATTAGCTAAGAGCGTTTAGTAGATACTTATCTAAGTAGGCTCTACGAATAGTAATAGAGAGAGATAGCCTAGATCTAGTAGACATCTATTATAAGAGTAGTCGAAAAGAATATATTAAATATAAAAGAGATAGGCTTATCTAAAGTAAAGATTATTAGACAGGCTTAATTAAGAGGTCGCGAATTAGTAGGTATTAAAGAGACATCTACTTTATAGAGAGGCTAGTAGAGTTTAATAATTAACAGGTATTAAAGAAGTATCTACTTTATAGAAAGAATAATAGAGAGTTTAATAATTATTATATAATTAGAGAGAGTAAGAGTCTACTAACGAAGTAGAGTCGTTCCTTATAGCTATAGCTTAGTATTAGCCGATCCGAAGAAGAAGCGTCTTACTAGTTGTTATAATAGTAAGGTATTAGCTCTAAAAGTAAAAATAAAAAATAATAGATACTCGAGAGCTATACTACTATTAAAAAACATAAGAGAGTACTCTCGTAAGAGCTATAATCGTAGACGTAGACGTGGACATAAGAGGAGTAACACGCTCGTAAGTACTACTATAGAGTAGACTAGTATTACTCGAGACCTAGAGCTAGGCTCTTATAACTACTATTCGAAAAAAGACCTAGGAATACTCTAGAGCTCTCTAGAGGATCTATTATAATATAACAGATATACTTCTAAACAGTTAGAACAAATAACACTCTATTCTTAGGATAATAGATAAGAAAGAAAGTTAGGTATAAGAGGTGATACTACATTTATCTAGAACCTGAAACACCTGCGCTACTACGTGATAACACGTGACATAGCTGACATGTAGCCCAGCTAGCAGATCCGTTATAGATATACTAGACTATATTCTAAGGAAGTTCTTTCTAATAGTATTTCTAGCTAAGGATTCTTATTATCTTTACTTTACTAGAATATATAGAGAAGATCTAATTATAAGCTTCTCGAATTAGATTAGCTACTAGAGTATCTTATATAGAAACTACTAATCGTTCTTAGTAGAGAAGTAGTCTATTATCTAACTAGAAGTCTTCTAGCTACTTCTTTACTTACTTTCGAAGAGTAGCTAGTAAGTCTATTATACGATTAGCTATTAATATATACTCTATTAATTAGCTTAGCTTATATATTTCTTTATCTAAGAGAGCTAGTACTAGGCTATTATTTTCTAGAATAGCTAGGTCTAATTATTCTAGCTAAAGTAAAGCCTTTATATAAATAAATACTTTAAGCTTATTCTATAGGCGAACGTCTTATTCTCTTTATATAAGAGTATCTAGCTATATATTATTCTTATCTATTTAATATATAATTATAAAGAAGTATTATAAAGAAGTATTATAAGAGTAGTTTAGTATATCGAGCCTAGCGGCTAGTAAGCTACTTAGTTATTATAAAATACTTAAGTACTTTATAATTAGTATATACTTTAAACTAGAAGAACACGCTTTAGAGTTTAGAGCGCTAGTAGCTAAAAGAGTATATAATAGCTAGTATCTCTTTATTATAGATCTTATAGTTATATTTTATAGAGGCTATAGTCTTTAAAAAGTAACTAATAGAATACTATTCGCTATTAGAGTATAATTAGAATAGTATACTAGTAATAACTTTATCTAAAGCGTCTATTTCTAGTTTATATTCTAAGATAGAATTATAATATTAGAGAAGTAAAGAGAAGATAAAATACTACTTTAGTTTCTTAAAAGTCTATTAGTAATACTTATCGAAAATAAAGAGAGTTAAAGCTTTTATTAATTATATAAGTAGCTTAGTAATAATATTATAGTCGCGAATAAAGCGCTAGTAGAAGTTATAAAAACTAAGAAAAGACTAAACTTCTTTAACTATACTAGACTTCTTCTACTTATATATTATAGAGACTTTATCTATATCTACTTTAATACTATTAGTACTAACTATAAAGCTAAGGTACTTAGTATAAGTAATACTAAATTTATACTTCTTAATATCTATCTATAGACTAGTATTATAAAGCTACTAGAAAATCTTATATATAATATAGTTTACTATCGAGTCGGCTATATTACTAAGTCGACTACTTTAAAACCTATATAAAAGACGTCTATATATAATCGTATATCTTATATATTTATAAATAGATTTATTTTAAGTTAAAATTTTATTAGAGAAATAAGGTTTAAAGATTATAAAAATATTACGTTTTTACCTTTACTAGCTTTAATTAATAATTCGCTTAAAAAGATCTCTATAATTATTAACTATTTTTTCTTTTTTAAATAACACTTTAGTATAAGTTAGATAATATTTAAAAATTAAGAAAAAAGAATCTTAATATATTAATAAAACTAAGAATTTAAATTTAGATATATTTATTTATAAATATATAAAGTATATATTTATATATAGACGTTTTTTATATAGGTTTTAAAGTAGTCGACTCGGTGATATAGCCGACTTAGTAGTAAACTATATTATACTTATTATATTCTAAGAGATCGTCTAAGTAGATAAGAATATTTTCTAGATAGACTATATAAAAGTCGTCTAGATAGTTAAAAAGTATATCGTTTATCTAGCGCTAGAATATTACCGAGCTATTTATAAGTCTAAAAGAGAGTACTATATACTTATATAGAAGGTAGTTAAATCCTCTATATCTAGATATATTCTAATATAATAGAAAGCTTAGCGAATATCGAGTTTTATAAAGACCTTAGCTCTAGCTAGATAAGCGAGAGTTTCGTTAATTAAGAGTAAGAGGTACTAGTTCTTATAAGTAAGAGTATTAAGCTTATAGGAGTTAATATAGAAGTATAGGCTACTATTTAGTTTATATATAAAGAGAGTAGAGAAGGTAAAGAGTACTTAGCTTAACTTAATAAAGCTCTTATTAAGGTTCTTAATTAGATACTACTTAATTACCTTAAGCTTATCTATTAACTAGTTATATAGTAAGCTATACTCTAGAGTATTTAGAGCTTTAAGCTTAATTTAATAATTATAGAGATAGTAAGATAGAAGCTTATCTAAGGCGACCTTCGAGAATATATCTTTATATAAGTAGTATTATAGAGAAAGCTTATTCTTAATATTCTAGATAGTTATTTTATTATTATCTTCTAGAGTCTCTTTTTTCTAGATTACTTAGTCTAATTTATATAGACTTATTATAAAGAACTTATTCTTCTTTTATTATAAGTAAAAGTAGAATCTATTTATACTAATATATATAATATTTACTAAGAGTAAGCCTTACTATATAATTAAAGCTAGCTTCTTTATAATAGACTATAAGAGTATAGTTTTCTATAGACTAATTTCTTACTATATTCGATATATCTTATCTTATATATTCTATTTATACTTATTATATATAATAGTCTTAATTTCGACTATTTTCTAGCTCTTATAATCTAAGTCTTCTTCTAATAGTATTCTAGACAAGAGTAGATAAATAGAGCGAGAGAGGATTATATAGAGTAGTAAGGCTTACTAGCTATCTTAATATTATATATTCTCTAGCTAGTATATCTTACTAGTATTCTAGCTAGTATTATTAAGAATATATATAGCTTCTAGATATATAGATTTCTCTCTAAAAAGTTAATAGTTTATTATTATCTAGCTATATTAGTATTTCTTATTCTAAGTTAAGCTAAATCTTAAAGTATACTATCTATTTAAGTCTAAGAATAATATTATAGTTTCTAAGGTTAATATTATAAATCACGTATATATATAACTAGTAAAGACTAGGCGGCGCTCTAATAGGTTAAGTACTATTATATACTCTTATAGTATTAGATAGGTCGCTTAGGTTAGCTAAGCGATCTAAGGATTTCATATAGTTATAATCACGTGATAGATCTCTAAGGATCTCTCGAGGATCTAAAGAGGTTCTAGGATCTAGAGTAGATCTATAAGTAGGAAGGTTCTATATAGTACTAGTATGTCTACTATTAGATAGAAGCTTTATACTTAACTTAATATTACATTATTACTAATACCTTAACAGCTTTATAGTTAAGTAATAAGTTTACCTCTAAGTAAACACCTAGTCTACGATTAACTCTCTTTATAAGAATAAACTCTAGTAATACTTAGTTACCTTAGTTAGTTAGTTTAAGAATCGTTATACTTTAAGTACCTAAGCTTAGAAGTTAATTAACACGATATTAGCTACTTTATCGAACCTATATATACTAGTAGTAACTCTATCTATACTAACCGTGGCGCTAACTATTACTACTTGAGAGGAAGTTAAACTTCCTCTTCTAAAACTATTCGATAGATTGTCTAAGAAACTTATAGAGTTCCTTATAAAGGTATCTATGTACCTCTTCTTCTATACTAGTTAGTTTACTTATAAGATAGACTAAGTTATCTAGATCACTATATAACTAGAAGGAGTAGCTTATAACTAGATAGAACCTTACCTAGAAGATTTCTAGGCTAATAGAACAACCGATAGAAAAGTCTCTACTACTATAACAGATCGAATAAAGGATTTATTTAGAAATATTAAGGGATTTAAGTTAGAAATAAACTAAGTATTTAAGAATGTAGACATAAAGAAGAAAGTAGTTTATACGCTATATGCCTTAAGGTAAAAAGGATCTATAGCTAAGTATACGTCGTAGTTTTAATAATACTCTATATATATAGAATAGAACGACGAAGCTCTAAGAGAGTAGTTCTACTAAGGACTTAAGAACAGCGTGAAGGATAAGCTAGCTAGAGACGATTTCTCTAACACGTTGAATCTATTAACTAATAAAGCTATTAAAATTAATAATCGTATTTATAAACGAACCCTAGAAAAGAAGAGTAGCTATAGACATTAAGCCTCGAAGAGTAGCTAACGAAGGGATTATAGAGATCCTATATAACTCGATGCTACTATAAGAAAACCTTTCTAGCTAAAATAATAATAGAGGGAAAGGCTAGAGCTCTTCTAGAAGAAACGAAACTAACGACGTAAGTAGAACCTCTACTTCTTATATAGCCTAATCGGCTATAGAGTAAGTAACTATTGTAAGAAGGCTAATTCCTTAGAAAGGTATTAAGCGAACGCTACTACTAGGAAGGAAATAGTATTACTTAAGAGATTTAAACTATCCGACGAGGAATAGAAAGCTTATAAATATAGAACGTAAGTAGAGGATAAGAAGAATCCTATCCTTAAATAATACTATAAGAGACGTTCTAAATTAGAGTATAATCTATCTCTATAACGGAATATAGAGATAGTAGAGTTACTATTAGACTTGTTATTAGAATTATTAGACACGTCTAGTTAAGAAAATAACTAGGACAACGATCCTTAAGTAGAAGAAATATAGATATTTATTAGATGTTTTAAACGTAGTAACTAATAGATAGACCTTAATAGAAATAAATTAGACTTTTAGACCTCTTATATAACTAGAGAACAGGCTCTAGAAGCGCTAGGACGATTTCGAGTTTAGAATAACCTTCTAATAAGTATTATCTTTAGGAATCTTAAAAGTAACCTAGATACTATAGAAGGAAAACTAAACATATAGGCTATCGAGAACATCTTTAAGTCTACTCTTAAGTTATAGAGAGAACGGGATTAACCTTTTACCTAACTATAAGTAGAAGAATACTAGGCTCTAGAAGTTATATTAGAAGATATAATTATATAGTAGTATTACTACCTAAAACCTACCTTAGACTAGGAATTAGAGAAATAGTTTACTAGTAATAAACCTAACTATAGCTAAGCTATAGAATAGTAAATAGTCTATAGAGTGTCTAAAAGCGACTCTTAGTAAGTAAAACTCTACCCTTAGAGGAATAACCCTTAAGTAGCGGAAATTAGTAAAAGAGAGCGTAGTTTTATAGTCTATATTAATAGACCGGAAATCTACGCTACGTTAGAAGACTACTAGTTAATAATAACTATAAAAATTAGAGGACAGGAACTCTAGATTATAATTAACTTAGAAGCGATAGGCAACTTCCTTTCTCTATTAGTACTTAAGAGGCTAAACGTCCCTGTTAAGAAGATAGAACTATACTATCTAGGTATAGTTAATAGAATAGATATAGTATATTAAAACAGAGTTATTAATTAGTAAATAATTCTAATATAAATTACTATCGAAGGATACTACTTAGATATATAATTTAATATTATAGTAATTAGAAGCTAGAATATAATACTTAGTATACTATAGATTAGAGAATATAATCTAGATATTAACTAGAAAGTCTAAATAATAACTTTTAGCTAATATAACTATAAAGGATTATAGCCTTAACTATATA
>LKTO01000528.1:0-34303 GCA_001399465.1 Hymenoscyphus scutula | reverse complement strand
TAAAAAGAAAGCTTTTAATAGCTTTCTACCTCTAGACTAATAGAGAGAACGAATATATAAATTAAGTAGTTGAAATATACCTTCGTTACTATATAAACTACTAGTAGAACAACTAGATAGAACTATTACCTTTAGCTTAGTTTATATATAATAGCTTAACTATAGAAATAATACTTATATTACTATTCTATACTAATTTTAGATATAAATTACTAGTATATAATAGACTAATAAAAATAATAAGTAATAACTAGTTAGCTTAAGTATTAGCCTTAAAGATTAAGAGCCTATATAGAGAACTTATAGAGAACTTATAGTTTATAGTAGAGTGTAACGCGTACTACTATAATAAACGATATAGTTAGAAGCTAATACTAAAAGAGAGAGATAAAGTCTACTTATAGCGAGAAAATATTAATATAAAGAGACTAACTAGAAAACTAGACTATATATATATTATACTATTTAAAATTAAGTAAGTAAAAGAACCTTTAAATTATAAACTAGCTCTACTAAAAATAATAAATATCTTTCTAGTATTCTCTATCTTACTTCTTAAACTAGTACTACTAGGAGTACTACTAGCTCTACTTATAGAGATCTAACTAGTTAATCTAAATACTAAGTATAAGGTCGAGAAGATTCCTAACTATAAACTTATTAGAGGTAAGATTAAGTATCTAATTAAATAGTTAGATTACCTATATTTAGAGAATACTTAGGAACTAAAAGAGAATATTAGCTAGTATTCGATAGAACTTAAGGAGTTCTATTCTTAAAACCTAAGTCTGCCTATAGCGTGTAGTTAGTAGGATAAGCCTTGAAAAAAGTAGGATTAAGACTAAATCCTAGAGAAGTGTTGTTAGGGAAAGTATTAGTATAAGAGAGTATACTGTCAGGGGTTACACTCTGACTATAGCTTTCATATACGCGTATGACTTTCATATGCACGCTTGGTTGTACGCTTAGTTGTACGCTTAGTTTTCACGTGTTGCTTGGCTTGAGGATAGGCGTCCTTATAAGGCTGCCTGTCTTGCTTTCTTGTGTACTTCTTTCTTCAGTTGTTCGTCCTTATATAAAGTCTGCCTCTGTAGTTCAATTCACGAGTATTTGCTACACGCCCTGACATATACGATTGTCTAGGAAAGCATTTATAGCCGTAGTAGTAGCCTCGGTCTTAGCCCTCTCCTTCTCTTGTACTACTTCCTCGCGCTCCTTTTCCTCGGCTATATTTAATTCTTGTAGAGACTTAAAACTATAGGCTATCATGTTGTTATAACGACGCTAAAGGAATTTCTTTTGTTTACGAAGACGTAGGATCTTCGCTATCGCTTCTTCTTCCTCTTCCTCGAGCTTCTCTTCCTAGTAAGCTAGAGCCTTAGACCTATTAAGGAATTCAGGCTTACCGTCACACTACGAACGTCTAACGCGAACACATTTAGAGTAACGAGTGTGTCAGGTACTTATGATATAACTACGACCATAGGTTTAGTAATAGAAACACTTTATAGTAGTAGGAAAACTATAGTTAATAATGTCGGTCGGTTAGAAGGACCTGTTGATCGTAGGTTTTCTTAGAGGACATATTAAAAGAGAAAGAGGCCGACAGCCTCTAATTGTTATTTCTTAGGTCGTACTTAAGTGTAGAGATATACTAGGCTAAGAAGAGGATAGTATTACGAATCACGTATATATATAACTAGTAAAGACTAGGCGGCGTTCTAACAGGTTAAGTACTATCATATACTCTTATAGTAACAGAGGATCGCTTAGACTAGCTAAGCAACCCAGGGATTTCATCTAGGATAAATCACGTGACTGTTATTAATTAGTAATAATTAACTAAGTACCGCTAAGCAAGATTAGAATGATCAGAGTAATTATACTAATTAATATAAGTAGGAAGGTTCTATATAAGACTAGTACGTCTACTATTAGATAGAAGCTTTATACTTAACTTAATATTATATTATTATTACTACCTTAACAGCTTTATAGTTAAGTAACGAGTTTACCTCCGAGTAAACACCTAGTCTACGATTGAACCTCTTTATAAGAATAAACCCTAGCGATACTTAGTTACCTTAGTTAGTTAGTTTAAGAATCGTTATATTAATAGATATAATCTTAAGATATAGAATATTAAAGGAAATACTCTTAGATAGAGTTAAACTCTTTACCTTAAGGTTCTAGACTACTCTTATAGAGCGATTAGATATAAAAAAGAAGCTTTCGATAGCTTTTTACCTCTAGACTAATAGAGAAAACGAATATATAAATTAAGTAGTTAAAATATATCTTTATTACTATATAAAGTACTAGTAGAACAACTAGATAGAACTATTACCTCTAGCTTAGTTTATATATAATAGCTTAACTATAGAAATAATACTTATATTACTATTCTATACTAACTTTAGATATAAATTACTAGTATATAATAGTCTAATAAAAATAATAGTTAATAATTAATTAGCTTAAGTATTAGCCTTAAAGATTAAAGGCCTATATAAGAAACTTATAGAGAACTTATAGTTTATAGTAGAGTATAATATATACTACTATAATAAACGATATAGTTAGAAGCTAATACTAAAAGAGAGAGATAAAGTCTACTTATAGCGAGAAAATATTAATATAAAGAGACTAACTAGAAAACTAGACTATATATATATTATACTATTTAAAATTAAGTAAGTAAAAGAACCTTTAAATTATAAACTAGCTCTACTAAAAAGAATAAACATCTTTCTAGTATTCTATATCTCTTTACTTAAACTAGTACTACCGAGAGTACTACTAGCTCTACTTATAGAGATCTAGCTAGTTAATCTAAATACTAAGTATAAGGTTAAGAAGATTCTTAACTATAAACTTATTAGAGGTAAGATTAAGTATTTAATTAAATAGTTAGATTATCTATATTTAGAGAACACTTAGAAACTAAAAGAGAATATTAGCTAGTATTTAGTAGAGCTAGAGGAGTTCTACTCTTAAAACCTAGGTCTAACTATAACGAGTAGTTAGAGAGGAAAGCCTTAAAGAAGTTTAGATCAAGGCCTAGGTTAAGAGCGAGGTTAGAGGCGTTAGATAATAGAAGAGCGGCTAGTTAGGTAGCCTCTTTCTCTCGCTACTTCTTTTCTTCCTGTTCCTTATACTATATCTTCTCTCTTTCCTTAGTAGTATCTAGTTTATTAAGAGTATAGAGCCTGCGACGAACTATATTAATACCTCGCTCTTGAAGTTCTTGTTAGCGCTGCTCGAGCTCGCGTACGTGAGCTAGACTAGCTATAGCTACCTTAAAAGCTATATCTCTTTTAAATTTAAGACGCTCTTTCTTAAGGTAGATGCTTTCAAGGTTGTTATTTAATTCCTGAAGAGTGTTATATTTAACGCTTCGCCTAATATACTCTCTATACTATTATAACTTGTTATTTAGAATAAAGTACTTCCGATTATAATATTAGTAGTTAGAATAAGATATAATAGTAGAACTATATGTCTAGATAGTTTTAGAAAGTAGAATACGTTGTTTATACTTCTACGTTTTAGAGAATATATTAGAAGAAGGAGAGAGCTACTAGCCTTCTAATAATATTTCTTAGGTTATACTTAAGTATAGAGATATACTAGGCTAAGAAGAGAATAGTATTACGAATCACGTATATATATAACTAGTAAAGACTAGGCGGCGTTCTAATAGATTAAGTACTATTATATACTCTTATAGTATTAAGAGATCGGTTAGAGTAGCTAAGTAATCTAAGGATTTTATTATATAAATAAACACGTAACTTACTTATCGAGTTATATAACTGTTAGAGCTTATAGAAGCTTATATTAGAGCTTAGGATCTAAGGATCTAAAAGATCTAATAGTTAGTATATAAGAACGAAGGTTCTATATAAGACTAGTACGTCTATCTTTAGATAGAAGCTTTATACTTAACTTACTATTATATTATTATTACTACCTTAATAGCTTTATAGTTAAGTAACGAGTTTACCTTCGAGTAAACATCTAGTTCGCGATTATATCTCTTTATAAGAATAAACTCTAGCGATACTTAGTTACCTTAGTTAGTTAGTTTAAGAATTGTTATACTAAGGTAAGATACTACTTTCGTTTATTATAAGAGACTAATATAGTTAAAGAGAAGTTAGTTAGAAACTAACGTTATTATTTCGTTAAAAGGTAGTATAAAGACACGCTAGGCTAAGAAGAGAATAGTATTATAAACTATATACTAATATATAATAAGTAAAGACTAGATAACGTTCTAATAGATTAAAGTACTATTTATATATAAACCCTTAAAAGATACTAGTATAGTAGTAAGCTATTAGTATAGGATCTTATTATAATAGTACTAATCACGTAATAGAGTCCTTATATAATAGAGTCCTTAGAGGCTATTAGAGTTCTTAATATTTAGAACTCTCTTTAAGCGAGAGACTTTAATAGAGGTGTTTCTCTTAAGTAAGAGACTCTAATAGAGAACGAAGGTTCTATATAAGACTAGTATATCTACTACTAGATAGAAGCTTCGTACTTAACTTAATATTATATTATTATTACTACCTTAATAGCTTTATAGTTAAGTAATAGGTTTATCTTCGAGTAAACATCTAGTCTATAATTAAACCTCTTTATAAGTAATAAACTCTAGCGATACTTAGTAACCTTAGTTAGTTAGTTTAAGAATTGTTATACTAAGTAATCTAAGGATTTTATTAGTTATAAATTATATAATATAGATAAGAATTACTAGATAGCGCGACTAGTCTACTAGTCTAGTAGTAATAGAGCGACTAGGCTAGTAGGCTAGTATTATAAAAACGAAGGTTCTATATAAGACTAGTACTTCTACTATTAGATAGAAGCTTTATACTTAACTTAATATTATATTATTATTACTATAAGTACCTTAATAGCTTTATAGTTAAGTAATAAGTTTACCTTTAAGTAAATATCTAGTCTACGATTAAACCTCTTTATAAGTAATAAACTCTAGCGATACTTAGTTACCTTAGTTAGTTAGTTTAAGAATCGTTATATAGAGCTTCTATTATATATCTATACGTTTATAAGCTATTATTAAGAACTAATAGCCTATTTTTTAGATAGCTATATAGCGCTTACGATTCTATAAGCTATTTTATAGATAGCTTATAGATAGTACTTAGCTAGTATAGTTGTAGATATAGAGTATTCTAGTTCGTATACCTTTAAATATCTTTATAGACTATCTAATATAGAAGACATAGTAGTATTATACTACCTAGACTTGAATTAAAGTATATAGTTCTTCTTTAGAGCTATATATAGACTCTAGAGATAGTACTATAGAAGTAGAAGAAGAGGTAGATAGTTATAGCGCTAGTAGAGGCTATAGTAATAGTAAAAGTAATAGAGAGGCTAGAATAGAGAGTTAAGTATCTATCTTTATAATTTAATCGTATCTAGTATATATTAATTATAGATAAAAGTAGAGTAAAGGTAGATGTAAATATAGTATATATATAGTTTTAGTAGAGTAGAATAGTAGTAAATTTTACTACGCTTATCTAAGCTAATTATAAACCTACTACCGGTAGTAAACGTATTAGGACCCGAATTCATGCTTGGCGCTTAGTCAGCAGTCTATACATACGGTGAAAAAGTTATTTTTATAGTAAAAACGAGTCGCTAATAACTAGTAGACTATCTTGTTACTATATAATATTAGAGAATTTAGTCTATAATAGAATAAAAGTATAGATATTACAGTTATAAAAATGTTACTTGAAAGGTTTAGTTAGCTTCCTATGTTATACTCGTTCCTTTAATCAATAATGTTTTATATAAATCTAAGGAAGATTTTAGAGTATAATTATTATACTCTGAAATTGTACACTGAGAATGAATCAACCACACCTCACGTTAAGCAGCTTCTTTCCTATGAGGTAATTAATTTAGGCTAAGTGTCTGATTTCAAGTCTAACTACGTAAGTTTCCGTGTAGTGTATAGCGGTACTCAATTGAAATTATCACCCCACAATCGTCTCTTTCAGTTACCGGTAATTTAGCTCGGCTGTAGAACAGGGTCGTGAAGTCTTACATGGTGGTCGTCACATATATTTTTAATTGGACAGTCGCTGTGAGGTGGTTTAAGCTGCAGGTTCGGGCTTTTACATTATGTAAATCGCTCTAGTGTTAATGCTCTAGAGCAAGTGAAAAAACCCCTGCGAAAAGGAGGGGGGAAACCGGGGGGAATGGGGCTCGAATTCGATTCCGTGAAATTTGCTTTCAAATTTCTGAAGGTCGTACTAAAATAAATAAACAAGTGTTTTTTGTAGAGCAGGTAGGGTGTTACACAGTTAGATATACAACTCCAGTTCCCGAAAAGCCAGACTCGGAAATGACAGCATTCGGTAAAAGATAGTGAGGGGTTCCCCATAGTGCTTTGATATAAACCTACATATTTGAAAAATTGGAAACTCGCAAACTTCCGAATGTAACGCTTATTCCAAAAGGGGTTTCTGACCTTAACAATTGGTGTTGGGGGGGGGCAATTAACAGCCGCTGTGTGACATTGAATCCTGGAGAGGGGTTACACGACCCACGCTCAGAAGCCGTCGACGAACGCCCGAACCCGACAATTATTCAAACCTATTTTCACAACCTTTTGTCGAGTAGAGGACACTTTTATCTGAACATGAAGACTTCCGTCCAGCGTAGAGGAATAGTGTGATGGTGTGTGCTACGGAGATGGCTAATCGTACAATCAATAGGTCAAATGATTTGAGAGTGGGCGAATCTTCCCTGTCATATGATCCGCAGTTGAGCCTCAGTTTTGTAGTGCTCCGTCTTCGTCGTAGTGCACGTAGGACGATGATTTGAAAAGCGGGGTTCAGAAGTACGACGCTGATGTAAGAATAAAGGGCATCCCTCACATTCTTCCCTCGAGGTTCTCACTCACCAATTGAATTTTGAAAAAGTCACAGCCTTGTGGCAATCATATTTTCCGGGTTCCCCAAACCACCAAAAATCCAAAAATGACTTATAGAATGCTGTCCGGAACATCTGCAAGGTGAGAAATGAAATCAAAGCTCTTTCATCGCATCGCAACGGGATTGAAAGGGGCCTAAACTAAGGTGATATACGGTTAAACCCAATGGCATACGAGTATACGTCGTGTAATCGTCACCTTGTTTTAGCCAGGGGCGGCCCTTACTAACAAAACTGTAGTGCTGTTGCGCCTCAGCTGTTACACTACTTCCAACACTTTACTTTTGCTTAGTAGTCCTATTTTTTACACAGGAGCGACTCGTGCTAAATTGATTTGCAGAGCAGGACTCAATCCGAATGAAACTCAATCAACAATGAAATAATTTAATGCATTCAATTCTAAAGTATGTCCAGAGTGAGTGAGAAGCTCGCTGGTTGTTCAAAAGACGTGAAAGTTGGTATAATTCCAAAGTTAAGGTTAGTTACCTGCTGATATCGATGCTGCTTAGTTTAACAAAAACAGTGAGGTGAAAGTCTGATTGCGGTGTTTTTTTTTCATTAAGCAGTCATAGGATCCTAGACACACAACATAAAAGTTATGCCAACGGTCGTACGAGTAACTCTTCGAAAACTGACTTGCTTCAATAAAGTAAGCATCACCGTTTGAATTTCTCCACCTGCATTTTCTATATTAATTGGAATGCATGCAATGTATATTTTTTCATACCACAAATGCAGCACATTGTGCCGGAAGAAAGCAAAGGCTATGAAGTTGAAGCAGTTGGAATTTCTATATAAGAATCAAAGATCCCCTTCACTTTCTAGAAGCATCCCAAACAACAATCTCTCCCCACTCCCAAAACTCAAAACGGACTCTGCAATCATGAAGTTCTCAATCACCGCCATCTCTACTGTCCTTGCCACGGCACTTGCCCTTCCAAGCCCAGCTATCCAACAAAATGCTGCCGACCTCAATGTCGCACCACCAACTCCCGAGGTTCTTGCTGCTTTCAATGCTCTCTCGAAAGTGGTCCTCTCTCCGGGAAAGGCTGGCAACATCGCTGTGACTTCATTTGCCGAAAGGAGTTTGAAAGTCAGAGCCAACGTTGTTCTCTACATCACTGCGGATATCAACTGGGGTGGACGAAATGAGCCATTGCAATCTGCTCCCGGAGTGTGTTGTATGTAGCCACTATATCGTATCATCTTTTTTGCTTGAGATGACAAATATTAACCTCCCACCTTCTCATCGTAGATAACCTCGGCAATGGATGGAATGATGTAGTCAGTTCGGCTGGGCCTAACATAGGACACTGCGATCTCTTTGAGTAAGTTTCTCTTTCAGGATGATGGTCTTTCTAAAATATTATTAGGGACGGCGGCTGCTCTGGAAATAGCCTTATTAATATTCGTTACCCGGGAATTGCGGACTTGAATGCAATTGGATGGGGAGACAGAATTAGCTCTTACCGCTGCTTTGACGATTGAGTAGAAAGAGGGGTTCACGCTCGCACAGGGAACTTGGTTTAGTGCAGTCGCGGGGGTTGAAGTTTCTTCTCGTCACTCCTTCTGGTTCATAACTATCCATAATTATCCTTGTCATTTAATCAAATTAAAAAAGTTGGCCACTTGCATTCATGATCCTCCCTCTAACTCACTTTTCGGTCAATTCAAAACAGCGATATGGAGTTGTCTTTTTTAATTGGGCCAGCGTCACTTAAAATTATTAGTTTATATTGCAAATGAGCAGATATCATTCTGCAGTGTTACTGGCCTCCCAAACGGGAGCTCAAATGAAGCACAATGAAAGGGTGAGGTGGGAGTTGGTAAGGCATGTAGTGGTACAGCATTGAGACTGTTGAGTACTTCAAACTAATGCAATAAATAATCAGTTCAAATCCCATTAGTAGCTTGCACCATGAGAAGCAGCTTATCAAAAAGTTTTAGGAAGGGTGGAAGATCCTAGTCATCTGGTTTCAGTAGGTCAATGATCGGAATGTAATTTTTCCCAACCTCCCTTGTTGCTCTTGGATATCAATCTAAGACCATTGAAGGCTTGCGGCATCGTACCCCATTAATGTTATACGAAAACTATTCCCCCACAAAGGTCACCGGCGCCCTTGTCAATCCCCAGATGCCCCTCCTCCCCACCAACTTGAAATCCCATAGACATGCCCCCCGCCGCATGCCAAAGAACATGACAATGAAACACCCAAATTCCCGGGTTATCAAATCCAACCCTCAAAATAACATATCCATGACTGGGGACCATAACTGTATCCCTTCTTACAGGATTCTTTAAATTCAGTTCTGCGTCACCCACCCCGTTATAACTACCCCATCCGTGGTCAGTACGACTCGTTGCGAGAACGTAGAAATCATAGCCATGTAAATGAAATGGATGACTCCCATCATCTAGGTTGTTGAGGATTATATCGACCCATTGAACTGAACCTGTGGTAAGCTGAATATGAGGAATAAATTGATTTTCATCCCATTTCGCTCGTGGGAGTGAGATCAAGGGGAGCGATTGAGGAGAGAAGGAAGTGCGATTGATATATCCCAAGGGCTTGTTGGCATTTATTGAAAGTTTTTCGGTTTTGGTGTAGAGGATGATTGTTTGGTTAACTTCATGGGGGATTGGGTTGGTGGATGGGAGACTAAGTGATGCAGAGAGGTCGAGGAATGATGAACTTTCGATGGCTGTGGATGAGTTGTAGTTATTGTTGATATGTTGATCGGCGATTAGAGGGAATGATTGGTTGGGCCGAAGAGCGAAGTTAGGGAATCTGAAATTTCTAGAGGGGATGTGAGTGTTAGTGAACCACTCTGAGGGAATGACACCTACTCAGGGTCTAAGTTAATGACAAGTTGCGTAGTGGAGAGCTCATTAGAGTTTTTGGGTTCGAATAACAGATCGGTTCTTTGCCCAGGATAAATAATTCCGATCGAGCTACCCCGCCGTCCATCGATATTGAAACCTCCATCAATTGTTAAAGGCGTCAATGACCCGGACGAAATTCCCAACGAGAATCCAGCGAGCGAACTGAGAATTATTAGCAGATTGAAATAAATAAAACTTGGGGAAACCCTACCCAATATTGACAATGCGTAGATGGGTTGGCGACTGTTGTCCAAGAATGTCCATCATGTCTTCTGGCCTAATATTCTCGCACTCAACTGGTCTTGCAGGAACCGCCATCGAGCATTCGAAGCGGCCCACTCCGTTGATCAACAATGAATCCGGTACAGGCTATAAATTGTAAGCTGCTGTCAGAGAAGAATTTACTGTGAGTAATCCCACCTCATTCCCAAATCCGCGAGGACTCATGTACCACTCAAGAACCTCATCGCCGGTCCGATGATACCAATCCCCGATCAACAAAAGAATATCCTGCTCATAAATCAACTTCCTTGCCTCACTATTCTCCGGTTTGGGTTCGTGAACAACCAAGCCTCCATACATGCCATCTCCCCTCTGAACCTCAGAATGAGCATGCCACCAAAACGTCCCCGACTGATTCTCATCAACCTCAAAATCGTAAGTAAAGCTTTTCCCTGTAGGAATCGGGCACTGAGTTATTCCCACCGCGCCATCCATCGAATTGCAATTGCGCATGTGTAAACCGTGCCAATGAATTGCAATGCCTTCTGATTCCAGCTCGTTTTTGGCATGGATGATCAAGCGATCTCCGGAGCGACATTCAATTGTTGGTCCTGGGAATTGGCCATTGACGAGATATACCCTTTTCTTGACGCCATCTGGCGAGCGATAACCTGATGTGATGGTCCAGCTGTGGGTTATTATTGTTACGGGTCGACTTTCGTGATCTTGCGGGTGGAGTTTGATTCCTAGGGTTCGGTTTTGAAAGCTGTCTTCGATGTCATCAATTCCCCAAGATCCATGATTGATATCAGAATATATAAATCCTGAGTTGGAAAGTTTTTTGATGGAAGAGATGCCTAGAAAGAGGAGGAAGAAGATAGTGAAGAAAAGGCCGATTGTCCAAAGTTTGCCGCTGAGATCGCGAGAGGCGATCCCTTCGAAATCCTCTGGTTCCTGCGATCCAATAACTGAGAGTAGGTTTTCTGATGATTGTGATGCAAATTCTTCTGTGGCAGATGCTGTGTTGAGGATGATTTCCTCCTGACTTCTTCCCTCCTTTCCTCGGGTTTCCATGATCCCTGCTTTTGCTTTTGCCATAGGTTACAACCTCATCTGTCTTCTAGCCAGCTCATCCTCTCCATCACGACAAAGACGACTCACTCTTTGCCTCCGAGAATCCCGGGAATGTTGAGAGGATCCCAAATCGCGATTTACCTATTCAAGTATGAAGGTGGTACTCGTCGTACTCGTCGTACTCGTAACTTAACCTAGCGGTGCGGGAAATGTCAAAACTCCGTACCTCCGTAACCTACCCTATGCCTCCAGCTATCATCAATTCAACCGCCACGTGCAGGGAGAAGCCCTAACCCCCAGCTATTAACGTAAATAGGAAGGCAGAAGAGGCCTATAACCATTCAACCAACCGTGGCTCTGCCGTTGGTGCTGACCATATCACTATATTGCACCTCTCTGTGGTGGCGGAGCGGGGCTCATTCCACGGGCAATGATCCGGAGCCGCGATTGGATACTCTCCCCTTCCCTATTGCACCTTAGGCATATTTGAAATCCTACACCTGTCTTGAGCATGCCATGCTTGCTGCAATAGAACGTCCTAATTCAAGCCCCCTTCGTTTTTCTCGACAATTATCCTACTTTATGGCCACCAGACGGTAACTTTTCCAGAACAGATGGGGGTATATTTGCAGATCATTTCAAGACTAAGTACTACGGGGTATGAACTGCATTTCTTCACCCGGTACCTCACCACCTAGAGCGGAGAGAGAAAAGCTTCATTTTGATAGACTAGGGTGACTGTTGTCCCACCTATGTACGAGCAACCCCTGGGTTGGAAGATCCGGTATCCCGTGATATATATTTCCAGAGGTGCCGACTTTCACACTTCTTTCGCTGTCATCGCTCCTACTAACCATCTTTACTCACGATGAGATTCACATACAAGTTTCTATCTGCTATCGCAGTCATGTTTCCATTGCTCGACTCGACATTAGCAGGATCGATAGCTGATATCGAGCATGTGGTACTCTTCATGCAAGGTTCGAAACCCCTCCCTATACCATCCCAGAAAATTTCTAACGAACTCAGAAAATCGAGCTTTTGACCATTACTTTGGAACCATGGCTGGAGTACGAGGATTTTCCGATCCAAATGTCCAAGTCAACGAGGAAAAACCAGTTTGGCAACAAGAAGTCAACCCAACCCTGGTTTCAAATACTTCATATCTTCTCCCGTGGTACCTCAATTATCTTGGTGGCACCTTCCCAGAATCTACACAATGCATGGTAGCTGGAAGCAATAGCTGGCAAGAAAATCATGCTGCACTCAATGGTGGGCTCAACAATCATTGGGTTACGAATAACACCGCTTTCAGTTGGGGTCATTATCAGAGGGGTGATATTCCGGTTCAGTTTTCTATTGCTGATGGGTGGACTGTTGGGGATATGTATCAGGTGACTTTATCATACATTTCATGACTCCATTCCCTCTTCAAAATACTAACATTCACAACAGGAGTCAGTAGTTGCCTCAACGAATCCCAATCGCGTCACATGGGTCTCAGGATCCGTCAACGTTCCAGGATCTCCACAAACCAAAGAAGAAGGAGGGTACCCATATATCGACAATAACGAAACTCCAGGCTGCGAAGCTGGAGGATTCAACTGCTACCCTCTCTCATGGAAAACAGCAGCGGAATTTTACGAGAATGCCGGAATCTCCTGGTCTGTTTTCCAAGACAGCGATAATTTTGACGATAATCCACTTGCTTGGTTTTCTCAATTCCAAAACTCGTTGAAAAACAGTTCTTTAAACCAAAAAGGAATGGTTGGCAATACACTTAACAATTTCTACGCTCAAGCCGCGAATGGCAGTCTCCCCGCTATCTCATATATCATAGCTCCAGCGGAACTATCTGAGCACCCTCCTTTCTCTCCAAGAGATGGTGCTTGGTTGCAAAAGAAAGTTCTAGATGCTGTTACGAAAGGAGCGGCATATTCGAAAACCGCACTAATATTTTCTTATGATGAATCCGGAGGATGGGGAGACCATGGCAAGTTCGCCTCACCCACATAATTCCACATCACTAACTTAACGCCAGTGACACCATACCACTCCCCTTCTGGAACACCGGGGGAATGGCTCGAAGATCCCTACAAGAAAGTGGGTTACACCTACAGTGGCCCTGGCGTCCGTCTCCCTTTCTACATCATCAGTCCCTGGACACGGGGTGGTTCCGTCTTCACCGAACACGCAGATCACAACTCACAGATCCTTTTCATCGAGGAATGGCTAGCAGCGAAGGGCAAAAATGTAAAGACCTACGAAATGGTGCCATGGCGACGTGACCATATGTCCTCCCTAGTCAATGCTTTCGATTTCGCGAACCCTGATTTCTCACTCCCCGACATTCCCGAAGCACCAGCTCCTCACCAAAGTTCAGACGGTATTTACGATGGGAGTTCGTATTGCCAGAGTTTTTATAGTGTTATACAACCGCCACCTCCCTATGGCTCGCAGATGAAGCCTAGCGAGGTCAATACGCTTTCGGAACAAGGATTCAAGCCGATGCGCGGTGCTTTGACTGAGGGACGGTATCTCGTTTTTGAGCTGGGTGGTTATTCTATTACCAACACCGGAAGGCCGGCAAGGGATTTCACCGCTTCAAAGAGTACCGCAAAACATGAGAATCTCTCTCAGCGTTGGGTGGTCCATAGTCTTGCTGAGGGTGGCAATACCTTTATCATCAGTAGTGCAGTTGATGGCCGATATATTGGTAGTCACACCGGTCTCATTAATAGTTCGAGTGGAGCGGAGACTTACACGGTTGACTTCGTCGCTGGAAGGGGATACTCTTTGAAAAAGGAGAACGGGAAATTCGTTACTATTGATTCGAGGGGGAATATCCAGATTACAAGCGAGGTCACTTATTTCCAAGCATTCAGCGTAACGTATTCTTCATAGGAATTATATATAGCAAGATTCCCATCGCCCGAGCTTTTTACTACATACAATAAATTTTAATCTCTCACTTCAAAACATCGAAAGTCTTATCAGCCTTGAAAAATTCCTCCTAGATGGTGAGCGGCTCCTCCGCCAAAAAGGGGCTAAACTTTCACCACCGTGGTACTCACCTTCATTCAATGACCTCGTGTTCTCCAACAACTCCTAGGCTCCAAGCTCAGGAAGTCCTGCATCAGTCAAAACTCCTTGGTACATCTCATGCGGAGCATCACAGTACCTCGCTATCTTTCCAGCCTCGGGAGAATGTAGCCTTGAAAGTATCAAGCATTCCCTGGAATGAGTAATACCTCGTAGCAGCCAAAACACGATCACCGAGGACGTCGCAGTGTTTCTTAACGATTGTATTTACCCATTTCCCGTTGTCTTACACAGTGGCCAAGAGAGGGGCTGGGGCGGTAGCTGGGACGGGCATGGCGAGTGTCCAGGAGCCTTGAGGGCGTAAGGGGTTGGACAAGTAGAAGTCGGGCATCATATAGGTTGTGAGGATGCAATCTTTTACTTTGACTTTGGAGTCGATGAGGTGGACATTTTTGAGGGGTTGCGGCAGAAATGGCGATGACAAGCTGATGCTTAGCAAATTTTTCCAGCCGTGAACAGCAGGCACACAGCTTCAACCCTTACTTTTTCTGCGAGTACTTGGCGCATCGACATCAACAACTTACTTTCGGCTCCGGCGAGCTTTCTTATGACCCCGTCCAGTAGACTGATCAATATCTTCACCGGGCTCAAATGGAAGCGCCGAGTCTTCTGACGATTGGGGCGGAGTTATGGGAGGGAATGTCGAGCCATTCGGCGAAGTGTATCCATCATTTGCCGACAAACTCGTATACGGTAGAGCGTGTATACCGTGTACAGAAGACTGAGCCAGATTGTTTTCTTGAGCGTGAACTTGTACAGAAGAATCATACCGATCGTTTTTGGGGAGACTTGTCCAGTACTCCGCGAGTAATTGATTGGTTGGGTCCTCTCCATCCTCATAGTCGTAACTATTAACATATGTCTCGGCTGGTACATTTGGAGAGGAAGCACATCGATGATTTGCTGACCATTTCTCATTTAGCTCGTCCCTCAAATTCTCCGAGGTTTCTTTGGCATCATCTTGTAGGTTCCTTACACGCCTTCGACTTGTTTTGAAATCCTCGTAGCTTGATATTACAAAGGAGCTCGAGGTTGGATACTGATGGTATTTGACGTCGCCTTGGAATTCGGATGAATAGTGCGCAAAGGTGTTGAGGGTAGTGCCGTCAATAGTGAAAGTCGAAACAAGTGCATGACCGGTAGGATCAGGACTGTCAAGGAATGAAAGTGCATTGTTTCTACCATAAACCATACAGGAACCATCGTATGCTGCTTGAGTTTGTGCCAAGATCATGTCCTTCCCTGGCCCTTTCCACTCTCCTGCGAGATGTGGTAAAGTTGTGGCTTGCGGGCCCGAATAGACTGTAGCGGCTCCACCAAGTTGTTCGCGAACTGGAAAGGGATCAAATTCAGGCATATCGAGACCTTCAACCATATCTGGTTGCGCAGGTGAAAGGTCGTTGTTGAACCCGACATTCTTAGGGAAGTTGGTGAAGGCTTGGTTGTACGACCTCTGATACCCAGGGTCATCGTAACGTTTGAGTAGGTTTGTGGCTGTCTCAACTAGCACCGACGCTTCGTTGGGTGCTCTTCGGATGGCGGAGGCAAACTGTCGATAATCAGACTCGCTTGGTGAGGCCGTCGATCGGCTTCTATCCATTCGCTCTTGACGAGATTCAAGATTTAAAGGAGGCTTTGAGCAGATTGGATTTAGAATTCCATTTTGAAAAGCTATATCTGGAAAGGCTGAGTCGGTGGTTGAAGTGGTTCGTGTTGACTTGGTCTCGGAGTTTGAGGTCCTTGACTTCGGTTGACGACGTTGTGGGCCCATATTCTGGTCGGTGGTTGTGGTTGTGGACGAGGAGCGTCCAGTAGACTTTTCCCCAGCCGACTTTTTCCGTTGGCCTCTCATCTTTTCGAATGCTTTCAAGTTTCTCCTAGTTAGACGAGCGCGTTTGAGGGGTCTTTCGACACCTGGCTCGATAGACGTATCCGGACCTCGCTTCCGAGTCTGGTGATTTGGTGCCTCAACAGGACCCGACGTTGGCACGCGCGTATATGAGGTCGCTCCAAGAGGCTGTGAAGTCTGAGTACCTGGTTCTCGTTGCTCAAGAGGGCTCTGAGACGCGTAATTGGATGCCAGAATGTGAGGAACTGACACGGAGCGCTCTTGGATCCGGGAGCTTCGTCTCGGTGACACTATTCAACATCAACATCTCCGCAACGGAGAAACGAATAGAATCATGCCTACCTGGCGGAATTTGCGGAGAATCTGGCCGGGGTCGTTGGGGAGCGCGACGTTTATAAATCCGTGTAGATGGGAGATTCATATTCATGAGGGGCGAGAGCGAGGCGCCAGGCAACTGTGAGTAAATGCTGATTGATGTTGGGGGTTGGGTGTGAAGGGGGGTCGGGTCGGCATCGAGAGGCCGTGGTGCCTAACTTTCAAAAACACGTGTATCACGTGTGTCGCGCGTGTAGTTACATCTAGCTAACTGCCCTGATTTGATTTGCTAGTGCGCGCACACGGCGATTACAGAAGTGGTCGCTTTGTATGGGACGATGTTATGCGTGCATATCGCCATGTACACCAAATCCCAATTAATCGACGACACGATAGGGGATCCAGCCTCACTATCTTAGCATCGTCGTTGCTAGGGGGTTGGCTAACTGTCACGAATCCCGTGCTAACACGTGATGAGTGAAGACCAGGCGGCGCCCTGACAGGTTAAAACACTATTTGTATATAAACCCTTAGAAATACATTAGTATAGCAATAAGCCAGTAATACGAGATCTCATTATGTTAGTATAGATCACGTGATGGAGTCCTTAGAGGCTATTAGAGTCCTTAATGTTTAGGACTCTCTTTAAGCGAGAGACTCTAGTAGAGTTGTTCCTCTTAAGCGAGGGACTCTAACAGGGGGCGAAGGTTCTATATAAGAGACTAGTATATCTACTATTAGATAGAAGCTTTATCTTCTTAGCTACTACTAAAAACTCTAATATTACCTAAGGCTACTATACTAGAGTTAGCGAGCTAATAGAATTAATAGATTTACTTTAAATAAGAGGCAATTTAGTTTTTATTATAAAATATATAAAAATAAGACCTCTCTCTATAAAGTGTAATATTATATTATTTATAGCTAAACTAGATAGACTTTCTAATAGAAGATCTACTAGTATTATTTATAATTTCTATTAATATAGCTCTTTTTTAAGGCTGATCTTAATGCCTAAACCCCTTACACGCTATATAATCTCTTTTTTTTAGTATTCTAATAAGCTTATACTAGCTAACTAGCTTAGAATCAACGTCTACACTAATATAAGATATCCTTCTCTTTATAGACCTTAGTACTTACTTCTCTATCTTAAGTAAAGAGTTAATAATCTAAAGTCGGAAATCTTTTTAGCTTCTAAAGTTAATATAAGAAGTACTATCGATATTAGAGTATAAAGTAAGTAAATAACTATTAATAAGTACTATTAGAAGTAGCTAGTACTCTATTACTTAAGCTTCTTCTCTTCTAATTAGTCGCTAGCCAGGCGCTAAAGTAAACAGTTAATTATATCTATTCACAGCTTCTATATTATAGTTGTACTCATTGTATAAGGTAGGAATTAATAGCTCCTTAGTTAGTTAGTCTCTAAAAGGAACTCTTAAAGTCTTTACCTTACTTAATATCTTCTTTAGTCGCCTTCTATAATATATAATCTCTTAATCTCTAGAGATTATAGTAGTTATAGAAAGACAGAAAGTATTATTCTTCTATCCTATATATTAAACCTTATTTAAGCCTATTAGTAGGCTAATCTTTATTCTCTAAGGAATAATATCTTTAGTATCTTTCTTCTTCTTTTATACTAACTTCGATAGTACTCTAGACTTTATTCGACAAGTGCCTATAGCGCTATACTCTCGCTTACGTAATAACTTAAGAAATTTAGTTAAAGTAAAGAGATTATCTATAAAGATATAATAGCCTTTACTAGAGAGAGACTTAATTAGCTTAAAAGCTACTACTTACGTCTTGTTTCTACTCTTTCCTATCTTCTTTATACCTCTGTGAGAGACTGAGATTAAGGTGGCTGGATCAACTAGGGGTCTTAGCGGAGGGGTCTTTACGCGTAACCGGGTCGAAGCTAGGGATTCTTAGAATGTTTTCAGGAATGTAGGGTCAAAGCCAGGGATACTAGGGATGTTTTCAGGAATATAGGGAGACTAGGGATGTTTTCAGGAATGTAGGGATACTAGGAATGTAGGACTAGGAAGGGGTATTCAAGGGGTCTAGATATATATAACTAGAAGGTTAGACGGAGGTAGAGGAGAGGCATCGATTATTCTATATTACAATAGAACACTAGTGGTTCTATCACGTCTACGTACTCCACTGCTTATTTAGTTCCTCACAACCTCTAAGCTTAACCGGAGTCTTATGTAACGGTTATAGTCACGAGGGTTGGATGTCACATGCTCGCTTAGCGAGCACGACCTGTATTTAGTTCCCAGCTCTCTCGAGCTCTCCTTCTCTCCTCGTCTTTTGTCCTAAGAATAGAGTGTTGATTGTTCTAAGTCTACCTGAAGCACGTCTGTCACATCTTAACCTCTACTAGGCTATTCTTACTCTTAGGTGTATAGAAATTCTATATATAGTTAAACCTAAGTTAAGTAATTAACTAAACCTTGAACTCTATTAGCGTAGGTTTTTCTAGTATTATTATTATATACTTAGATCTCTGTTTAAACAGGACTATAATCTCATCTACTACTAGATAAGTGTCTAGCTTCTAAAGCTGTTTATTTATTACTAGAATATAACTATTAAGAGGCTTTATCTAAAAATAAAAGTTAGCTAGATATAAGATATAAGAGAAGAGCTATTTAAATACTCTTATATATAGCCTCTCTACTTCTAGTATATATAGCCTAAACTATATATATAGCTATTAAAATCGATCTCTACTTATATATACTAATATAGAATGATTTAGAGTATTATTTCTTATATTCTAGTAGTCGGCGATTTTAAACTCCGAGAATAGTATTATATAAATACGAATTATAAGATAGATGTAGATTTCTCTAGTATAAGTAGAATACTATTTATTTACTCTAGAGTGTTCTAGAAATAGACTAAGCTAGCTTAGTATATACTAATTTATATAACAGACTATCGTCTCTATTATTTCTAGATTATAATATAGAGTAAACAAGGTGATCGAGTTATTCGAAAAGGTATTATCTAGTAGGTTAATCTTAAACTACTTCTACTATAATTATAAAGGCGTAAAGTAAGTACTAGCTTTTTCGAGTAGAGGAATATTCGATTAGAGAGTCTCTTTATTAGTTATATTAAATCTTATAGCTTTAGACATCCTAGTTATTATATAATTAAGGCTAAAAGTTAAACATTTATCTTTTATTTAGTATTATTTACTCTATTATTTTAGTATTTAGACCTCTATAGGTGTTAATGCCTTAGGCAACATTAGAGTTTCTAGTAATAGCTAAGGGGATACTTAACTTAATATTATATTATTATTACTACCTTAATAGCTTTATAGTTAAGTAACGAGTTTACCTCTAAGTAAACATCTAGTCTACGATTAAACCTCTTTACAAGTAATAAACTCTAGTAATACTTAGTTATCTTAGTTAGTTAGTTTAAGAATCGTTATACTTTAAGTATCTAAGCTTAGAAGTTCGAATTATAATACCTCTAAAGGCCGCTTCTATTACTAGCTCTAGCGCTAGTATCGTTAATATACTAATCTAGAGAACGCCTACTACGTCCTAGAAAACAACTACTCTAGACAACGACGATAATATAAGTATACTAGATATACTAGAGCTATATAGAGTCGAAGCTCTAGAGATAATATAAGTTAAGCTACTCGATACCTACTATAGTAAATAATAGAAGTTAGAGTTATTTCTACTCTAAATAGAAATCTACTTTAATTTTAATAGAGATAAGTTTAATAGCGATAGTATAGTAAGTTTAATAGCGATAGTATAGCGTCGCCTATCTTCGCTATCTCCTACCTTCGAGAGACTACTCTCGAATAAGTACAACTATACCTAGAGAACTTTTTCGTATATAAAGCCTTTATAGAAAGTATAGCTAACATCTAATTAATATTTAGATTATAGAATAAGTTCAAGGTTACTATATACTAAATATTTAGTAATATCGATACTATTAAAACTATAATACGTAAACTACTTAACTTATACTAAACGAGATTAGTATTTAATTATATAAATAAATTCTAACGCTATAGAAATAAAATAGAGTAGGATTCTCTCGCTCTTATAGAACTCTTCTATAGAGAACTTAATATTAAACTATATTAAGAAATAATATAATAGAATCTTAATTATAAAGACATCGCCGCTATAATTAAAGGAGTAATCCACTTAGATAACCGTCTATAGGAATTCAAGAAAACTAATCCTTGCCTAGAATTTAAGAAGTATAATAAATAGAATCGACTAGACCGCTAGAACGATTAATAAGTAAACGCTACCTAGAAGAAGACTTCTAGAAAGCTAGAGCTCTTTGTGACGATTCTCAAACTAACTAACTAAGGTACTGAGTATCGCTGGGGTTTGTTCTTGCAAAGAGGCACAATCAAGGTCTGGGTGTTTACTCGGAGGTAAACTCGTCACTTAACTACAAAGCTGTCAAGGTAGTGATAATAATGTAATATTGAGTTGAGCACGAAGCTTCTATCTAAAGGCAGACGTGCCAGTTTTATATAGAACCTTCGTCCTCGCATACCAACCGTTGGATCTCGTGGAGCTTTAGATCCCAAGCTCTAATGCAAGCTCCTGTAAGCTCTAACAGTCATGTGACCCGATAAGCGAGTCACGTGTTTCATAGTGTAATGAAATCCTTGGATCGCTTAGCTACTCTAACCGATCCCTTAATACTATAAGAGTATATAATAGTGCTTAACCTGTCAGGACGCCGCCTGGTCTTCACTAGTCACGTGTACACGTGATTCGTGACACTATCCCCTTCTTAGCTTAGCGTGTCCCTACGCTTAAGTATAACCTAAGAAATATCGTTAGAGGGCCAGAGGCCCTCTCCTCCTTTTAACATGTCCTCTAAAACGTAGAAATATAAACAACGTATTCTGCTTTCTGAAACCATCCAGATATACAGTTCTGCTATTATGCCTTGTACTAACTACTAGCGTTACAACTAGAAATGCTTTGTCCTAAACAACAAGTCGCAACAGTACAGAGAGTATGTCAGGCGGGGTGTTAAATGTAATGCCCTTTAGAAGTTAAATAACAACCTCGAGAGCATCTGCCTTAAGGAAGAGTGTCTTAAATTTAAAAGAGATATAGCTTTTAAGGCAGCTATGGCTAGTTTAGCTCGCGTGCGCGAGCTTAAGCAGCGCTAACAAGAACTTCAAGAGTAGGGTATTAACATGGTCTGTCGTAGACTTTATACTCTTAATAAACTAGATGCTACTAAGGAAAGAGAGAAGGTACGGGATAAGGAACAAGAAGAAAAGAAGCAGCAAGAGGAAACGGCTGCCCGGCTGGCCACCCTTCCCTTACCTAACGCCTCTAACCCTGCCCTTAACCTAGGTCTCGACCTAAACTTCTTTAAGGCTTTCCCTTCTAACTACTCGCTATAGTCAGACCTAGGTTTTAAGAGTGGAACTCCTCTAGCTCCGCTAAATACTAGCTAATATTCCCTTTTAGTTCCTAAGTGTTCTCTAAATATAGGTAGTCTAACTATTTAATTAAATATTTAATCTTACCTTTAATAAGTCTATAGTTAAGAATCTTCTTAACCTTATACTTAGTATTTAGGTTAACTAGCTAGATCTCTATAAGTAGAGCTAGTAGTACTCCCGGTAGTACTAGTTTAAGAAGTAAGATGTAGAATACTAGGAAGATGTTTATTATTTTTAGTAGAGCTAGTTTATAATTCAAGAGTTCTTTTACTTACTTAATTTTAAACGGTCTAATGTATATATAGTCTAGTTTTCTACTAGGTCTCTTTATATCGATGTTTTTTCGCTATAAGTAGACTTTATCCCTCTCTTTTAGTATTAGCTCCTAACTATATTATTTATTATAGTAATATACGTTACACTCTACTATAAACTATAGATCCTCTACAAGTTCCTTATATAAACCTTTAATCTTTAAGGCTAATACTTAAGCTAACTAGTTATTACTTATTGTTTTTATTAGTCTATTATATACTAGTAATTTATATCTAAAGTTAGCGTAGAATAGTAATATAAGTATTATTTCTATAGTTAAGCTATTATATATAAACTAAGCTAAAGGTAACAGTTCTACCTAGTTGTTCTACTAGTAGTTTATATAGTAACGGAGGTATATTTTAACTACTTAATTTATATATTTATTCTCTCTATTAGTCTAGAGGTAGAAAGCTGTCGAAAGCTTCCTTTTTATATCTAATTACTCTATAAGAGTAGTCTAGAACTTCGAGGTAAAGAGCTTGTCTCTATCTAAGAGTATCTCTATTAATATTTCGTGTCTTAAGATTACGTCTCTTAAGTATATAAATGCTAGATGTTCTACTATACTAGACTCTATATATAGTATTAGTATTATATATTTAGTAAGTCTTTCTATAATAACTAGGATTAAGTTATATTTAACTTCTATTATTAGATCTCTAGATTTTAGTAGTTTAATAATAAAATCCTAGGAGACTAATTTCTAAGGTGTCTATAGAATAGAAGTAGTACCTATCTATCTATATAGTAGTTAGCGTGAAGCCTTATTCTAGGTATAGGTATTATACTTCTTTATTACGTCCTTAACAATCGCTAGTAGATAATCTATAAAGTAGTATTATTTAATTCGCTAAGTAGTTCTTCTTATTCCTTAATATCTATAAGTAGGTACTAAATAGTACTTACTAATAAACTACTTTATATATTCTTTTAGAACTACTAATTTCCTATTATAGTACTAGTTCTTTCCTTTATATATATCCTAGATTACATCTAGCTATAGATCTACTATCTATATAGCTATAATTTAATAAACTATTAAAGCTAAGTCTCTATTAGATAGCTCTTTTAATATTACTAGCCTTATATATTCCCTAGCTTCTTTATAGCCTAGTTTACAACTAAGAGCGTCTACTCTTAGGTTTATTATTCCTACAACGTGTCGGATGACAATGTTATAGTATAATAGAGTTTCTAACCATCTAGTAAGGCGCTTACTTATAAGTTTCTTAGTAGTAGTAAAGGTTTAAAGATTAGCGTGATTAGTAAGAACTGTTACTTGATACTTTATTCCTTAGAGGTAGATTTTCTAATACTCTAAAGTAAAGACTATAGTAAGTAGTTCCTTCTCGAATATAGTGTAGTTCTACTATACTAGGTCTAGTGTTCTAGAGTAGTAGGCTATAGACATTAATTTCCTGTTTTCGTCTAGTTGTAGATATATAGTACCTATTACTATACCTGATGAGTCTGTTTCTATAGTACTCGGTTTCTCTAGATCGTAGCTACATAGGATTAGTTTCTCTATAAAGTGTTTCTTTATTATCTAAAAGGCTGTTTCTATAATCTTGTCCTATATAAAAGGTACTCCTTTATATATAAGGTTCGTTATTAGTTTTAATATCCTAGCGTAGTTTACTATAAACTAACGGCAGAAGTTAGTAAATCTCTAGAAGCGTTAAATATCTTTAACGTTTTTTAGTAATTCCTAGTTAATAACGTCTCTTATTTTATCTAGGTTAATTTCTATTCTCTCTAGAGATATTATCTAGCCTAGGAACTTAGTACGAGTTACTCTAAACTTACATTTTAACAACTTAAGACGAGAGTTTACTATAGTAAGTCTTTTTATAACCTTATATATATAACCCTTATATTCCTCTACTTTATCTAAGTAGATTAGAATGTTATCTAGGTAACAAATAACCGTTACCTCTAGAAGACCTTCTAGAATATTATTATTCTACCTCTAGTAGGTTACTAGCACGGTAGCTAATCTAAATAGTATTATTATATACTTATAGAGTCTTAAGAGTAATCTAAAAGTAGTTTTCTACTTATCGCCTACCTTAATCCTAATTAAGGTATAAGCGTTCTATTAGTCGAGTTTTATAAATATCTTAGTAGAGCTAATTCTGTCTAGTAGATATTACTCTTCTAGTAGTAGGTAAGCGTCTTTAATCGTTACGTTGTTTATATCTTAGTAGTTAATATAAACTCGACCCGTTAGGTTGTTCTTCTTACTAACAACTAACATGTTTAATAGAACAGGTGATTTAGATCTCTAAATATAACCTTTCTTTAAACCTTTAATAATATAGCTTTTAAAGCGTTATAGCTTAATCTAACTATAAGGCTATATTTTCTATTTCTTAAGGTCATGACTCTCTTTTAATTTAATCTTATGATCCTATAGACGATGTTCTAGCAGGGCTTGTAAGTCCTCTAGGTTCTTAAATAATTCCGCGAATTCTCTATACTACATAGATATTATATTATTAGCTTTCTTACTAACCTATAGAGAACTCTCGGCAAGATGTTCTAGCGCCTTAGAAGAGGTAGCGCTAACCTTGTTCTAGCTATATAGTTATAGCTACGATCCTTTATAGTTATATTAGCTAAAAGTTATTATTTAGACTTTCTAGTTAATATCTAGATTATATTTACTAATCTATAGTATACTAAGTATTACGTTCTAGCTACTAATCGCTATAATATTAAATTATATATCTAAGTAGTATTCTTTAATAGTAACTTATATTAGAATAGTTTACTAGTTAATAACTCTATTTTAATATACTATGTCTGTTCTATTAACTATGCCTAGGTAGTATAGTCCTATCTTCTTAATAGAGACGTTTAGCCTCTTAAGAGCTAATAAGGAAAGGAAGTTATCTATTACTCCTAAGTTAATTATAACCTAGAGTTTCTATCCTCTAATTTTTATAGTTATCGTTAACTAGTAGTCTTCTAACATAGTATAGATTTCCTATCTATTTATATAGACTATAAAACTACGTTCTCTTTAGCTAATTTCCGCTACTTAGAGGTCGTTCCTCTAAGGGTAGAGTTTTACTTTCTAGAAGTTACTTTTAGACACTCTATAGACTATTTACTATTCTATAGCTCGGCTATAGTTAGGTTTATTACTAGTAAACTATTTTTCTAATTCCTAGTCTAATATAGGTTTTAGATAGTAACGCTACTATATAATTACATCTTCTAATATAACTTCTAGAGCCTAGTATTCTTCTACTTATAGTTAGATAAAAGGTTAATCTCTTTCTCTCTATAACTTAAGAGTAGACTTAAAGATGTTCTTAATAGCCTATACGTTTAGTTTTCCTTCTATAGTATCTAGGTTACTTTTGAGATTTCTAAAGATAATACTTATTAGAAGGTTATTCTAAACTCAAAATCGTTCTAGCGCTTCTAGATCCTGTCCTCTAGTTATATAAGAGGTCTAAAAGTCTAATTTATTTCTATTAAGGTCTACCTATTAGTTACTATATTTAAAACATTCTATAAATGCCTATATTTCTCCTACTTAAGGGTTATTATTCTAGTTATTTCCTTAACTAGACATGTCTAATAATTCTAATAATAAGTCTAATAATAACTCTACTATCTCTACTTTATATTATAGAGATAGATTATACTCTAATTTAGAACGTCCCTTATAGTATTACTTAAGGATAGGGTTCTCCTTATTCTCTACTTACGTTCTATACTCGCGAGCTTCTAGCTCTTCGTCGAATAGATTAAATCTCTTAAGTAATACTATTTCCTTTCTAGTTATAGTAAATACTTAATACTTTTCTAAAGAATTAGCCTTCTTATAATAGTCACTTACTCTATAGCTAGGCAGGCTATATAAAAAGTATAGGTACTACTTATAACGTCGGTTTCGTTCTTTCTAGGAGAGCTCTAGCTTTCTAGAAGTCTTCTTCTAGATAGCGTTTACTTGTTAGTCGTTCTAGCGGTCTAGTCGGTTCTATTTGTTATACTTCTTAAATTCTAGGTAGTGATTAGTTTTCTTGAATTCCTATAGACGGTTGTCTAAGTAGATTACTTCTTTAATTATAGTAGTAATATCTTTATAATTAAGATTTTATTATACTATCTCTTTCTATAGCTTAACGTTAAGTCCTCTATAGAAGAGTTCTATAAGAGCGAGGGAATCCTACCCTGTTCTGTTCCTATAATATTAGAATTCATTTATATAATTAATTACTAATCTAGTTTAGTATAGGTTAAGTAACTTCTGTATTACTATTTTAATAGCGTTGATATTACTAAACATTCAGCGTATAGCGACTTTAAATCTGTTCTAAGATCTAAACATTAATTATATATTAGCTATACTTTCTACTAAGGCTTTATATACGAAAAAGTCCTCTAGGTACGGTTATGCCTACTCAAGGGCAGTCCCTCGAAGGTAGGAGATAGCGAAGATAGGCGACGCTATACTGTCGCTATTAAACTTGTCTTTATTAAAGTTAAAGTAGATTTCTATTTATATAAGAAAGGACTCTAACTCTTGTCGTTTACTATAGTAGGTGTTAGGTAGCTTAACTTATATAGTTTCTAGGGCTTCGACCCTGTATAGCTCTAGTATATCTAGTATACTCTTGTTGTCGTCTTCGTCGTCTAGAGTCGTTGCTTCCTAGGACGTAGCAGGCGTGCTCTGGATTAGTACGTTGACGGTGCTAGTACTAGAGCTAGAGATAGGAGCGGCCTTTAGAGATATTACGATTTAAACTTCTAAGCTTAGATGCTTAAAGTATAACAATTCTCAAACTAACTAACTAAGGTAACTAAGTATCGCTAGAGTTTGTTCTTATAAAGAGGTTTAATCGTAGACTAGGTGTTTACTTAGAGGTAAACTTATTATATAACTATAAAGCTATTAAGGTATTAGTAATAATGTAATATAAGGTTAAGTATAAGGCTCCTATCTAATAGTAGACGTGCTAGTCTTATATAGAATCTTCCTACTTATAGATCTACTCTAGATCCTAGAACTCTTTAGATCTCTAGAGAATCCTTAGAGATCTATTATATAATTATAACTACATGAAATCCTTAGATCGCTTAGCTAACCTAAGCGACCTGTCTAATACTATAAGAGTATATAATAGTACTTAACCTGTTAGAGCGCCGCCTAGTCTTTACTAGTTACGTATATATATAATTCGTAATAACTTCCTTTATTTATTATTTTTAAGGGACAGTACTACCTCTCTACTTAGTACAAGGACTTAGAACTTCTATAAGACTAGGTAATTATACTAAGTGAGAATAGATAGACGATAAACGAGATTAGATTTAAGTGGATTTAGTACTTTAATAAGTATATAAAGGGTTATATAGTTAGACGATATAGACTCCTTATTCTTAATAGCTACAAGTTATATATTTTAGTTTAATTTTAGTAATACTATTAGAATAATAGTATTATTACTCTCTATATACTACTATACTTATCTCACATCCTATAGCCTCTTAATGTTAGCTGTTTTAGCCTATTAAAGGCATTCTATAGTAAGTAGATTAAGAATTTTATTTAGGTTAGAATTTAGTATATTACTAAGCTTAAGTTCCTTTCTATATTTAAAGAGGCATTTAAAGCTACATTTATAGAGTAGAATATTAAGAGTAGATTTTAAGTAACTAGCTTAGTTCTATATAATCCTGAGAACGTTCTTTCTTACCTTAATCTAAGACTTAAGACACTAACTCTACCTTCTATAAACGAGCTAATCTAGACTCTAAAGACGCTATAGAATGTAATAGAGCTTGAATTCTAGACTATATATCTTAAAAACCGTATTATATAACACTAAGATAGTTCTTCTATATTAATTAACGAGGTATTTAATCGGCTTACTAAGAGGGCTTAAATTATAGTATATAGAGCTATACTTATAAGAGCTGAAATTAAGGCGCTATAAGAGGTAAATCAGCTTAAGTAGAGAAGGGAGAGAAAGAAAAAGAGGCGTATTTACTAAGGTAAAAGTCTTATAGTTAAGGAAGGCGAGGTAATTGTTTAAAGTACTTAACTTAGTAGAAAGAGAGTATAAATAATATATAGCGCTAGCGCTTAGAAGGCAAGTAGCGACGGTATAGTTTATATAATTAGGTTAGACATAATGCTTGTATATATAAAGTACCTTAGGAATCGATTAATATGAGTAGCTAGGGTTTTTTTAATAGTACTGTTATAATGTATTCAAAGTTATAGTGTTATCGCGTTTTAGTAATCGGCTCACCTAAGTGATCGGCTTACCTGGGAAAAACGTTATTAAATTAATTATTACTCTTAGAATCTAACGAACTAGATACATCTATAACTTCTTAACAAGTTCGCGCGTTGTAACTAGCTTTTCTACAAGTTCTATAGTGCCGCCTAGAAGGTTGCTCCTTCTTATAACTAGACCCTGCCTCGCGTACGTCGCGTTGTACTTACTTATCTACATCCTTCTAAGCTAAAATATCCTATACATTCTCTACTATAAGTGCCTCCCCTTGACAGATATAAGTCTTTTTAGCTCTACAGCGTTTACTTAGAGCTTTATTTGCCGCGCGAAGAGTATAGACCTCTATAGACAAAAGGGTCATCTTATATACTATTCGCTCTATACCCTTTACTAACGTAGTAACTGTTTGAAAAAGTAGAGTTAGTAAGCTTCTTTAGTAACACGCTATATAAGTTCATATAAGAGTTAATTATAAAAGTGCTTTAGTTAGATTTAAAGAGGTCTAGAACATCTAAGAGAGAGAGTTAGTACTAGACGGCCGAGAGAGAGTTAGAGTCTATAACCTTATATTAAGCTTTAAAAGAACTACTTATAGGTTAAAAGGTACTAGGCTAGCTCTACGGAATCTAGCCTAATAGTTTAGAACTATTATTATTTCCTTATATACTACTATAAAGGCTAGAAAGAACTCGACCTTTATAATATAGTTAATATAGGCCTTAATAAACGTCTTAATCTACTAACTATACGTCTGTTTTAAAATACTTAGTATCTAATATTAAGTAGTTAGATTAGATAGAATAAATAAGAAGGTAGTCTAAGAGTAATAATATTATATATTTTATAGTACTTTTAGAACTTAGCCGATTTATAACTCTTATATCTATCTAAAACTAGTATTTAATATAGACTCTTTATATAAGCTATAGTATATTTATTAAAGTACTTTAACTATTCTAGATCTATTTTATTATTTATCTAACTATTACTTATTAGTTTAATAACCTAGTTAGATAGAAGGCTACTATTAGTATACTAGTTAGAGAGATAGTTCTTACTCTAAACTACTAAAAATAGAGAAATACTTAAGCTCTCTCTATTAATATAGGTAATTACTATAGTCTATTCTCGATTATCTAGCTAAACTACCTTACCTCTATTATACTAGTCTACTTAAGTAATAATTATTCTAGGATAAATAATATCTATTATAAACCTAGTTTTATTAAAATTCTAAAAATCGTAGTCTTAAATACTATATTTTACTCTTATATTCTCTACTAGTCGAAACTATATACTAATAAGCTTAGAATCTTCGTATAAGGCTCTTTAGAAGTCGTAAACGCGATTAAAATATATCTTTAAGACTAGTTATTATTATATAAATTAATATATCTAGAGCTTACTAATATATCTTCCTCTCTACGATTCGAGAATAAAATTAGCTATATCTTCTATACTAGTAAGCTAGAGCGTAAATTCTCTAGAATCTATATTAAGTATATACTAAATAATTACTTCCTTCTCTAACTTAGTTAACTTATAATAATTAGCTTTAGAATTAGAGCGATAGGTTTAGCTAGCTATTCTATTAGAAAGAGTTATATATAGTACTTTATAGATCTTCGCTATAAAGCGTTTACTTAGTTTTTTAGACGTTTAAATAGCCTTAATAGCTAGAATAATTTACTCTTCTTAAGTTTAAATATCTATAATAAATAGTTAAGAAAATATATATTAAAATTTTAGAAGTTTATACTAAGGAAAAGTAATTAACTCGATAATAAAATCGACTCGCTAATAAACTATATTATAGTATTAGTAGAATTAGACTTTCTATTAATCTATTAAATCTATTAAACTTCTTTTAATTTATAGAAACCTTTAATATCTATTATATCTATTATTAGTCTATTATTCTTTATAGATTTAAGAGTAGTAGTAATATTAAATATAGAGCTTATAGTATATATTTCTAAGACTAATATACTATAAGTAACTCTCTTATACTTAGTCGAAGACTAATAGAGAATATTAGTATTATTATTCTTATTAGTAAGTATAGTTATATAGCTAATTTAGAAAAGAAGATTAATATTATTAGTAAAGAATCTATTATAAAAAGTATATAAGTTAATAGACTCTTAGTCTAGAGATATTTATTAAAGATCTTTAGTAGAGTTATTATTTTACTATTAAATTCTTTTATTTAGATTAGAGACTTTCTCTATTTATATTACTATTACTAAATATACTTCTCTAGTTATTATATAATATAGTATTTCTTAGTAGAGACTTATTAGAACTTATAGTAAATGTTATAAATTAAACTATAGAGATATCTATATATAAGAAGATTTAATTATTCTCTCTATAGTTAAGTCTCTACTATCTTATATACCTAGTCTATATATTCTAGAGAGTTCTACTAAGAGTACTCTAGAAGGTTCTATTAAGTTAATATAATATAATTAATATATTATATTACTAAGCGAGGTTATATACTTAAGTCGCTAGAGTACTCTAAGACTTACTCTATAGATATAACTCTTAATAAGACTATATATATAGTACTCTTAGAATTAGTAGTCTTAAAAAAAAAAATTTAAACTAACTTTAAGTATTTTATATAATTATAATTAAAAGTAAATAAGATATCTTAATACTTAGTAGTTACTATTTTATAGAACTATATATATTATTAATAATATATATAATAATTATCTTTTTAATTCTTATAAATACTTAGAAACTATTTAATATCTAAAATAATTTTAGAATATATTTTATATTAGTTTCTAGATAAATATATAAGTTAGTTACTTTATAAATTTACTAGAAATAAGCGAGGCTAGCGCTAAAGCTAGTATTCTTTAAGTACTATAAGTATTAGAGCTTTCTTAACCTCTTAGATAGTATATCTTTATCTTATTATATATATTTATATCTATATCTAAGTTACTAGTTTATAGTACTAACTTATTACTATAAGTAATACTAATACTATTTAAAGTAGTACTAATATTTTATAAATTAGATTAAAATCTTATAGAAATATATTAGTACTTTACTTTCTTTTTATTAAGCTTCTCTTTAAATATTAATCTATAGAATTTATTAGAATATAGATAAAAAGTATAGCTTTAAAGTCTAGTATATATATATAAAAGAAGAAATAAAAGAAGAGAAGAAGAAAGTAAGTATTAAAGATAATTTCTTTATTATAGATTACTAAATTACTATATTTAGCTCTATTTAATTAAATTAAGATATCTATATTAAATTCTAAACTAATATATATTAATTTAATTATTAATTAAACTAATAATTAATTCTTAGTTATACTAGATTTCTTTATATATAAGTATTTTAAAGAATTTACTTATAGAACTATATTATATAGATTAAAATATCTAATTATATATAATTTAAAGACTTTACTAGTAGAACTAGTAAGATATAGATTTGTAAATCTAATTATAAATAGTTTAAAGATTTTACTAATAGAACTATTAAACTATAAGACTTTATTACTAGAACTAGTATAGTATAGCTTTATAAATCTAATTATATATAGTTTAAAATCTTTACTAGTATAACTAGATATAACTTAAGGCTTAACGACTAACTATATATAGTAGGAGAACTCTGCTCTCGTTTAAGGCCCCAGTAGTGTCTAAGCGCTAGGCGCGAGTAGGATTCTCCCGCCTAGTCTAGGCCTTGGCAGTATCCTACCGTCTAACCTAGAAATCGGCCCTAAGTAGGCTCGTTGTTTTAGCATGCTCGTGGTGAGGTGCGGCCGAAGGAGGAAGAACGTAGTGTACAGGACATGACAAGGAATGTGTGAAAAAGTAATCAAGCAACCGTCTTCAGCATCTCTTTCACTAGTGTTACTTGAAATGTCGACTCCAAAACCCTTAACCTTATTCGCCCTTGGAGCATATGGGAAGATTCTGCACTACGGACAACATGTCCTGAAGGTGCCTCGTGACGACGATCCTGAATTTTGAGACCTCTGCTATAGAGATCTTATGCACGAGAAAGAAATTTACGAACATCTGGGACATTGCGAGCACATAGTGGAATGGTTTGAGAATGATGAGGCAATCGAAATGGCCCACATGGATAGGGGAAATATCGACGACTATATTCACACCCAAGACCCGCCCTCACAAACAGTCCTCATAAAGATGATTCAACAGCTTGTCGATGCTCATTGCTACGTGCATGACAAGAAAGTCATTTTATACGACCTTTTCCCTCGAAATGTTCTCGTCGACTCAGGGAGCGTTGGTCAGGCGATGTGTCTCTCAAGCTGTGCGACTTTGGAAATTCGATTAAGTTGCCGGCGCAGGCAGATATATCAAACATTATCACGGATGGCGTATCGGTTCAAGTTGATGTCTTTAATCTCGGATGAATTATGTATTCTCTGGTGAAATGAGAAGCACATAGCTACGACCTTTTCAGCCCGAGAACAGAGACAGACATGCACAGGTCGGATTCTGATGAGGAGAGCTCGATAGGAAGTAATGAAAACGATGATGACGAGCCAGTTTGGCCACAAATACTACCAAATACGGCCAAACTTTTGTACGGCGACGTTATTCACAAATGTTGGACCAAGCACGCATACCAAAACGTGCATGCGGTTCGTGATGCTATCATGTATAAACTGAATGGGAACGTTTGATGTTTCGAGTAGGGTCTGGTTCGAGGGTTCGAAGCATAATGACAAAGGAGATTATTTAAAAAAAAACCGGGAGTCTGAGGCATGTTTGGTATCCAGTACTTGGGCAAGTATCTAGTGAACGCCCTCAGCTAATTTTCAGCTCATTTTTCGCTTATAACACACCCCTCCCTTTTCAATACTATCACTTATATATAATGCAAAAATGGGTGTTTTCGTATAAAAAGTAGTAGAAATTAAAGCTCTATCCCTGGAAATCATTATCTCCCTTATGCTTAATTACCTTCTTAAGGGTCTTCCTAAGATTTATAATCACTCTATCTATCTCCTTCTGAGGAACCCGCTTCCACTCCTCAATCCACATACGCTGAAGTTCCTCTCTATTCTTAGGTTGTCTCCTTCTCTTATGTAACTGGACCTGTATATACCTCCATATCTGCTCTATAGCATTCATATTAGGTGACTGGGCAGGGTGGAGGAGTCGCTATACAGAATAGTAGTACAAAACCTCCTTGGTTACTCTATAAGAGTGTGGGCCAGCATTATCCATAACTAAACGCATCTTCTTTCCCCTTCCTATCTTACGTAGTTCCTTATACCAAGGAATAAGCTTTGGCTTGAGATACCCCTCACAAAGTCGGTACCAATCCACCCCACCCTTACCTCTATCCCCCCTCTTATATGCCATCTTATGTAAGAATTTATATAATTCCGCTCTCCTTCCAGGTACCCTTCGTCCTCTACTAGCCCAGTAGTCCTCCTTGGCCTGTTCCTGCCGCTAAAACTCCTTCTCTGCGTGATGTAGCCAAGCTGTATTGGCCTCGGCTAAATGAGTCTCAGCCTCCTTAATCTCCTGGGTAGTCTCAGGTTCGTAGATATGGTAGGGACCTTGACGAGAACCAAGACAGATAGCGCCAAAGAACTGCCCGTCCGAGTATCCCTTTACTGTCTCTAACCGTACGTCCTTGTGGTAGTACTCGTCCTCCTTTTGCCAGCACCGATCTGGTCCATCATCGAGTTCCATGCGTAAGGACGCGGCGTCCATCCATATAATTTGGGAGAGGTCCATCTCAAGGAGTATCTTAGCTGACTTAACTCGTTGTTTCATAAGAACTGGGGT
>LKTO01000527.1:0-34333 GCA_001399465.1 Hymenoscyphus scutula | reverse complement strand
CAACTGCACCCACCACAACCTCTGCTCCCCACAAACGAAAACCTCCCCCTCCCTCCCAAACCCGAAATTCGCACACCCTTGACCCCCCGGAACAACAATCTTCCCAAGCAAACTACCGTGGGGGTTCCAGATCTCGATCCCGGCGGTTGTTCCCGCATACAAATTACCTTTTGTATCGCATTTCAGTCCGTCCGGGACACCCTGGGTGGCGTAGGCGAAGGTGCGGCGGTTGGAGAGGTATGGTTGAGATGGTTGGGGGTCTTGATTTATGGTTAGGGATGAGGATATTGCTTTTCCTTTTCCGGAAGATCTAGGTTCTGGGTATACAATATCAAAAACATAAATACTGGCCGGCCTCTGCAAATCCCTCCCCCCATCCCCATAAACAACCCCCGTATCCGAAACAAACAACCGTTCCTCCCCAGGTCCAAAGCAAATCCCATTACACCTCTCCCACTCCCCCGCCATAACCCTCACCTCCCCCGTATGGACATCAAAACGATAAATCTGATTCGGTAACTCGGGACGTCGTCGAAAGCCTTGTTCATACCCATAACACGGGTCGGTGAACCATATACTTCCATCCCGCTTGGAGACTACCACGTCATTAACACTATTAAAGTCGCGACCGTAGAAATTCGTTACAATGGGTACCGGGGGCGCGGATCGAGGCATGTAATAGATTCCTCCTGTTCCGGGAGCAGGTGAGCCTTGGGCGCAGAAGAGGAGGCCCTCTTTGTAATTCACCCCGCCGTTGGGCATATCGATTCCAACGGGGGGACGTAGTTTCGCCCATTCGAGTTTCGAGATGGCATTTGGGGTGAGGGAGGAGGGGGAGCGGGTGAGTTTGATGCGGGAGATGAGGATGGTGGGGTAGAGACTTGTGGAGGAGGATTGGAGGAGGTTCGAGGTGATGTAGAGCTCGTCGTGGGTGGGGAGGAAGACGCAGGCTTCGTGGAAGAAGGGGTTTTTGCTTGTTTCGATTGTGGAGAGGAGGAGGGATTGCGTGGGGGAGGGTCCGATTATGGGGAGGAGGTCGGGGCTGTATTGGATTATTGTGAGGGCGTCGCCGGTTTTGGGGATTTCGAAGGCTCTGTGGTGTGTTAATGCTGCTTGCTTGGGGAGGTGTAGGAAGAGGGGGATACCTGATGCTGCCATTGCTTTCTGCGATGCGGTCTGCGGTCTGGGAATTTGTTAGTGTGGAATTGAGAAGGAGATGTGTGAAGCTTACCTTGACCTCAATGGGCAACACCTGGATATCTTTATTCGTTACAGTGGTCATTCTTGCTATAATTGATGTTGCGGTGAGGAGCTGAATTGAAGCTTCTTTAATGAACAGCTGTGACACCTTGACCCCAGCACGATTCGGACAAGCTTCCAAGTGAAACCAAAAGAAAAGACCGTGGGGGAAAGGTAGGAGCACAATTTAGGGAACGATTGAAAATAAAACAAGGTCCAAGAGAATGATATAGAAAGAGGAGAAAACGAGGGATTGATGTAGGTAGGATTTCGAGAGGTGTGCTGTGAATGAGGCTGGCGCTGGTTGGTGGGGTCAAGGGTCCACCGATCTCGCTCCAGCTTCCATCCAAGCTGACCCCAACTAGCCGAAACTCACAACAATGTTATATCAAATAATGCAGATTCATCGCAAATTAATGCTTAAATAATTTAACAGAGAAATTTCATGCATTCATTGAATTCATCAATCTAGCACAAACTTATGGCCTTCCTCCTGATAGCTTTCTTCCCCAAGAATCAACCTGGAGAAGCTTCACACTAAAGCCAACACTATCTCATCCATAAAACTCCATGATGTCCATCCACCCCAAAACTCCCAATGAAAGCAGCCAGTAGGACAATTACATAGAAAGATTACATGTATTAGGGTAGGACGTCATTATTTCATGCCAATCGTCCCACGTATGACCGATCATACGATCCAAGTGGTAGACCAGACCAATCACCAAAAGCCCAATCCATTGAATCATAGAGAATTCTCTCCTCATAATCCAATCCAGCAAATGGTCCATTCGGAGTGCTGACTATTCCATCCGGAAGGGTCATGGCTGCCTCTGGTGTTGCACCCTTGGCCTTGAGTTGCTCTCGCCAGGCGAAGTGGAGGTCGTAGATGTGGCTTACGCCCATTCGAAATTGGATTTGTAAAAGAGCATCAGGCTTGTTTGCAAATTGAGATCCACCACCGAGGGCACGCCACATGAGTGGTACTCTAGCAGCAACTCGAGAAGCGAGGTCGTTTCCGATGCTCATTCCTCGGATAGCTAGGATGATGCCGTTGAATAAGGCCTTACCCTGCTGCGTATCCATTTGAGTAGCAAAGGAGCTGTTGAAGATCTTTACCAGAGAAAAGGTGGAAGAGAAGATAGTTTGGGCGATGAAGTTGCTGCAGTGTCCAAACAGCGCACCAGTGGAAGTCTCATTGTTCATAACCAGTTGTTGAAATGCACAAACAGCATTGTAAAGATGAGCGAGTGCTGTGGTTTGGTCTGCACCAGGTGTGAGGAAGAAAGCAAATGTGAGGAGGTGAACATTGGCAGCGTGAAGATGGAGTTGAGTGACCACTGTAAAATATTAGTGATGAGATTTTGTGCCCAAATTTTCAGACACTCACTTGACATATGATCGGCCAACGCGATTTCCAATCTGCCATAAAGGGCTCGCAAATTCTCTAGAGTCTGGGGTCGTGTAGCTTCAGGAACCAAGCCATTGGGCTCAGATTTGTTGCAGTACAGAGTCTTTGTGACGGTATTGAGGAATTGTGAGATTCTCAATTGACCAACTAGATCGGAGGGAAGCTGGTGAGTTGAAAGATATGTGAAGTCCGAGCCAAGAACACCTTCATAAACTGTGTTAGGAGGAAGTCCAAGGGTGGTGGAGGTACTGGTCTTTGTTAGCTGAATTAAGTAAAAGGTGCCAGGTTTACATACCTCTCAGCAACAATGTTACAGGCAGCCCAGGTCATCAACCGATCTCTATGATCAGCCTGTGACAATTCTCCTCTGAATAGGGTTTGCGATTGAACGTCAAGATGAAGCATGTTTTGCAACGCAATTTGCATCATGAGGCCACTCAATTGTGGTGTCAAATCCTTAAAGTCACGGTCGGTTGGCAATGGCCAGTAGCAAAGGAGAGCAAGAGCTTTGACGACATGATAATTTTGAGGAACATCAGAGATGGTGGACCACAAGAATCGGACGTAGTCGGCTGTGAGGGATTTGTGCAGGCTAGGCTCACGAGCGAAGCGTCGAGCAGCTACCATAGCAATGGTCCATCCTAGGAGAGGAGAAAGGCCAAAGTAGTGGTCTGGACCTTGACTTGGATCAAGAAATGGGAGGAGGGGGTGATAAAGCGAGAAGAACCTACAATAATATATTAGCAAGGTATCAACATGAGAGAAAATTAGATGAACTCACTTGCTAAAGAGATCCTCGAGAAGTTCTCCTGAGAGGGTAAAGTGACCAAGTTCACGAGTCAAGGTAGGCATAGGATTGGCCGGGTCAACGACATCGCCATTGTCTTGCTGAGGTTGAGGTGGAAGCGCAATACCAGCCCCTTGAGTTTGACGTCTCAACTTCCAACGCAACTCCTCAATCTCACGTTGCATCTCAGCATATTTGCTTCAAGGGAAAATTAGCAGAAGTGGTTGTCCAAGACGGATTGCAAATACTCACTCTCGTCGGCCAACACGCTTGAAGAGGGTATCGACGGTACATTGCTTCCCGAGTTTCCGGCAGCGCGAACACGGCGCGAACGGGGATTGAACAACATCACAACGAAGCTGTTTCCCGGACGTTAGAAAAGCCCCAAAGCCATGGAAGCGCGAGAAGATTAAGCTCGAGAGGTTAGAGAAAAAATTACCTTCTGTTGACGGCAATCATTGCAAGCTCTCTTCATCGGCTTCATGCCCTCATGACCGTTACCCAAGTTCATACTACTCTCCTCGCGCGCATCGTCTGGGCTGCTGCGGACCTCGGGATTGTGCGACATTTGCAACGAGTGCGCAACTCGGGCATCATCTCGCACGTTGACGGGCATCGCCATCGACATCGGGCGCGGCTGTTGATTTGGATCTCGATCCATAGTGATAGAAATTGCGAAGCAATGAAAATGAGTTGCAAATCAGTAGGAATTGGAGATGGGAGGAGGAAAGAAAGAGGTCGGACCGTGGACCGGCGGACAGTCCGCTGGAGTGGTCACTCCGAAAAGACGCTAAACCTAAAAGGTTTAACCGGCCCGTTTCGGCCCTATACTTCCGTCTCGGAGGTACGAAGCAGGAGGTAGCGAACATATCAAAGGCATTAAAGCTAGCAGTAGTTAAAAATCGTTAGTAAATGTTAGTCTCGTGCTATCTTTAGCTTGGTACTCTTTTCTTCTTTCTTCTAGGACCTTTAAGGATTATTGTCTAACTAGGCTAATCGTTTGAATTGTTCCAAGTACCTTGGGTAACTGTTATGAACTACCTAAGACAGATACCTGGTAAAATAAAAGCAAGAGAGGTGTTCAGTTGTTATTAAACATGAAGTGCTGCTTTTACAATCCATCCCAATACATCAGCACCAATGACGACCACCGACCACAATGTCCTACCCCAGACCCATCTTCAGTAACAAGCTTCTAAACCCGTTTACCATCAAAATGTACTCTGTACAACAGCGTACCAAGAAAACAATGGCAAGGGAAGGGAACGTATGAAACAGCACCTATTACTGTTTCCGGAGACGGAGCGCAAGCAGAAACAGGAGAACACAAAGAATACCAAACAACCTGCAAGTAGAACTCCTATGCTTCACAAACTAGAGAACGAAGAACAGTCAATAATCCAACGCCCAATTCCATACCCCCTAAAAACCACCGATGACCTCGGTCCGCTCTGAAGTAACACCGCCATACATCAGGATGGAACCTGGCCAACGCAGTGGTCGAAACCACAACAGGTGTGATAGTAAAAAACAAATTTTGTCCTCCCTTCCCCTTTACTTTTCGCTGCCTCCCTCCCTCATTATTCCTCGTTCACGAGTACCCACCAGGTCATACCTTGCTAACTTCGGAAGCAAGTATCTAGTTGTCATCCAACAATGGAGCTCTCTCCTGATCGGCCGGAACAACAGCACCCTCCCGTCTAAAATTGAACTCCTTGCCAAAGATACCCGGGATCGCGATGAGGAGTGTGGCAACGAAAAGGGTCGCCATGATGGTGAAAGCAAAGATCCATTGGAATGCAATGACATGCGTAAAGAATTGTCCGACTCCCAAGGAAGCAGTCAAAATGCTAAGAGAGAAGCCTATGGTGTAATCCTGTATGCTAGTCAGAAATGCTACAAGAAATGAATAATGGAAAGGTCAGTACTGACCTTATAAGCGACGAGGAAGAACAATCCATAGACGAGAATTCCCCAGATAGCGACATTGGCCAAGATGCGAAGCGCCAAGTTGTGTCCGTGACCGACAGCAATTGCTCCGTTCCAGTACAATGCCACGAATGTCCATGCAAGTGGTCCCGAGGCAACGGGGACGTGAATTAGTCGTGCTGCTGTGTTGTGACGGAAGTAGAGAAACGAAAGATTAAAAAAGTTAATGATCAAGATGATCTCAGCCCAGATGAAATGCGATCGAACGAAGAGCATGACAAAGGCGAATTGGAGAAGATTGTTGAAAATGAAGTGTGATCCCACGCCAGCAGCCGCGTGAACATGGGCGGTTTGGTTCGAGAAGAGGTGCCACATGTAACCGATTTGTAGGAGGAAGAGGGCAATCCTAAAAGTTGAATTAGTATATGCATGGTATATGGACTGGGAGAGTTTTGACATACCAGTAAAGAGAAGTAATAAGGGCATTTAGAGAAAATGGAGTGGGATGAGTGCGATTGTGCCCCCAAATTGAATTTCTCCATCCTGGCTTATCATCGCGTGGGATTCCAAAGGTGTAGTAGATGGAGGCGAGAACGGTGATGAGCCAGGTCACGATGGTGAGGACTCTGTATGTCCAGATTGCTCGGACGGGGTGTTCTTCCCGTCGAGAGAAAGGATTGGCAGCTATAAAGTTTTGTTAACTAAAGGGCGGGCGGGTTATGGGAAGAGGTGAAGGTCTAGGATAATTGCATACCAGCAAAGGAAGACATCTTGGCTACTCAGGGTGGATTGTTTTTGTTAATGACTGGTGAAAGAGGTACGGAGAGTAATATCTCTTGAAGAATCGAAGGGGATGGAGAATCGAAGTCTCGGTGAAAGGACAGGGAGTTCCTGATCAGCTAACTGGAGCTGAGGGTATAAGTCAGTCAATATTAATGCGGACTAGAGGAAAGAGACTTACCAAAGGACAGTTAGTGTTGTGGATTGCAGTTCCTAAAAACGAAGCTTGCGAAAGGTGGTGAGATGAAGGAAAAGGAGGTTCAAGACCGTTGCAGGTGTATTTGAGGTAGGTAGGGAGGGTAGGTAGACAATTGAATGGCAGGAAGGCGCCTTCGTCAACCTGTGACGTACTGCTCTTTTCCCGGTCTCCAGTCTGGGTTATTGGTCTGACCCGCCGCTTTGCGAGGAAACCCGGAGACAGCCACGATGCAACAAAGAAGAATTGCCAATCATTTCTTCTCCTGACCATCTGCACTCCTCTTTTCCCTCTTTTCCCCCTTTTCCCAACGTGGGGTTGGTAAGGGTTGGAAAGGCGAGAAAGGGTTCGACAGCCATCACCAACATGAGGCGTTTTTGGGTGGCGTCTTGGTATAATGCAGAAAAGCGGCATTGAATGCTTCTCAAGTCATGATATAATCTCCAGTCAATCGAGTCCAAAAGTGGAGACCATTGTAATACAGTAATAAAAAGGGGGGATGAGTTGTGATAAAGAGAATTATTAGCAGATTTCTTCTCCCGTCTAGTATAAAAGTTAATTTCTTTCCTCGAGGCTCTAAAGTTCTTCAGTGCCGCTTTTCTCTCATCCACAGTAGTATCTGGGAGTGCATCAGAACTGTGAGGGGTAAATAGCTCCTCTGATTTATATTGGTCAATTTCATAGACGCGGGGCAGAAAGAGTGGTCTCATGCAGCTTCTGCTTTCCCATCCAGGCAACCAGGGAAGAAACTTCACCATCTCATGTTGCTCCAACTTCTTCAGTAGCATTCTCTTACGCAATTATTCAGAGAAATTGGATTCCATCAGAGCGTGGATAAGTGACACGATATAAAGACGAGATTGCTTCAAAGTTGGTACTCGTGAGGGGTGCATTTGTTGTAGGACATGGCATTTTCCACGACGCATTCCGGAGCTGCAATATGTGCATGAGGCTGTACGAAGTATGAAAGGGAAGGGAGAGGGAAGAAGAGTCAGACCATATCAGAGCAATCGAACCCATCCTCGAACCATCCTGTAAGATACGGCCCTGCAATCTTCTCAATATCACGTCGGCAGCCAGAGTTGAGGGTATCGTCGAGTGTGACAAGTACAAGAGAAGATCGATTCCAGATCGACGATGAAAACCAGCCAGGGAGGTACGCGCCACATTCACTCAGCCACACTCGAGCCACACTCTGCAGCAGAGCGAAGCCTGAGGCTTAAACTCTGGGGTTCCGCCATCTACTCCGTAGGTAGTTCGTCACCCGGTTGATCCGCTTCACTAGCTTGGACCCTCCACTTTGGCATGTCATGAGCTCCATCTGTTTACCGTTACCGGCCTTCACTTGATAACAAGTCAACAAGCATACATATCCCTCATACTCTACCATATCTCTCTCCCATCACCATGAAGCTTTCAACATTCTCAGCGCTGGCGCTTTCTGCTGCTGTCGTTTCCGCTAGATTCGTGGAGCAACATGAGAAGGATCAAGTCGTTATCAATGCCAGTGGCACCTCGGAAGAGCAATATCTAATCGAACTTGCTCCTGGTGAGACAAGATGGGTGACGGAGGAGGAGAAGTGGGAGTTGAGAAGAGTATGTCTATGTTTATATCTGTCTGAAGCTCTATAGTTGAGGAATATGCACTAATGTTTTATGGGCATAGAATGGTCAACAGTTCATGGACATCACCGAGACCCAGGAACTCGGTTCATTCAAAATCGCCTCTTCTCGAAAAGAGCCCTCCTTCCCAAAGAAGCCCGTGTTGCAAGATGAATTATCTCCCATGATGAAGAATCTCACCAAATCCAACATGAAGGCAAACCTCGAAAAGTTTACCTCCTTCCACACTCGATACTACAAGTCGGATTACGGGAGGCAGTCATCCGAGTGGTTGTTGAAGCAAGTTCAGGATTTGATCTCGGACTCTGGGGCAGAAGATCATGGCGCATTTGTCAAGCATTTCCCACATCCTTGGGGGCAAAATAGCGTTATCGCAACTATTCCCGGAAAGAAGAACTCGACTGTTGTTATTGGCGCACACCAAGATAGCATCAACCTCTTCCTTCCATCCATTTTCTCTGCGCCGGGTGCCGATGATGACGGATCTGGAACGGTCACTATATTGGAAGCCCTGCGAGTTCTCCTCACTTCCAAGGATATCATCAAGGGCAACGCGGAAAACACCATCGAGTTTCATTGGTACTCTGCAGAGGAAGGTGGACTTCTGGGTAGTCAGGCAATCTTTACAGAATACGAGAAGACTGGACGGGATATTCGCGCTATGCTTCAACAGGATATGACTGGTTATGTTCAGGGTACCCTTGATGCTGGGTTGGAAGAGTCAGTGGGAGTCATCACTGATTTCGTAGATCCGGCTCTCACCACTTTTATCAAGACCGTAGTCACGGAGGTAAGATTGCCCCTTTTAACTCTACTGAATCATACTAATGGATTATTCAGTACTGCTCGATTCCTTATACTGAGACCAAATGTGGGTACGCATGCTCTGATCATGCATCTGCTTCCAAAGCTGGGTATCCTTCCGCTTTCGTTATTGAATCTGCCTTTGCCAACTCGGACAAGAAGATCCATACTTCGGATGATTTGATCAAGTACTTGAGTTTTGATCATATGCTTCAGCATGCTAGACTTACCCTGGGACTGGTTTATGAGCTTGCCTTTGCAAAGCTATGATAAGGCGACCCTTTGTGGCTTTTGGTTATACTATTCGAGTACAAATTAGATGATTCTATTGTTCACACTCTCCCGAACAACTCCATATGATTCTTCCTGATTTCTCTAGCGCAACTGAACCTCTTCTTCCAGAGTTCTAGCATGCATTTAAAGTATGGGTCTCCTCGCGCCTGTTAGAAACATGCTGAAGGCGTTCAAGAGGGAAAACATCATTATTTCGTTTCCACTGTTGCCCACGTGATCAATCATGCAAACCAGAGTCGTTTGTTCAAACTCCCGGTCACATCGAGTTGGGTGAATACCTAGGTAATCACCTATCTGACACCTTCACACATGGAACAAACAGCATGCACGATAGGGTCATCCGGAGTGGAGAATAACTAGGGATGGGAATGGGGCATAGTCACCACGGGCATAGTGGAGTGCACAGGTGAGACATATTAAAAGGACTCATCTAGACACAGTCATACACGGACCGTTATGACGTCTTGTCATTGGTCAATGTGTCGATTGACGATTACGAGTGGAGAGGCCTTTCCGATAAGCCGGGTGAGTGTTTCGATAGCTTAACCTTCCCCGTGTTCTGAGTGAGTCCGGGAGCTGATTCCCAACTCATCTTCCAATTCCAACTCTCCCCAACTCTAGCTTCTTCATCTTTGAATTGAATCTCTCTCTGGATAGAGAACTTCCCTCTTCCTTCCTTCTTATCTTTAACTTTGGAAGTGTAGCCAAGTCTCGATATCCATCCCTCCATCCATCCATCCATCCATCCACCACTCCCTCACAATCACAATGGCGATCTACTCCAGCGTTCCGCCTCCTGAGCAACAAGCTCAAGCTCAAGCTCAAGCTCCTTTATCAACCACTTCTCCTGGAGTAACTACTGGATTGGCTTCCTTATCTATCTCCACTCCTACGTCCATCTCTACTCCCCCTGCTGTGCAAGGAAATGGAGTGACGTTCGATGCTGCGGCGGAAGCCTTGAAAGCTGCTACTGCGGAGGCATTGAAAGCTGTCAAGGCGAGGAAGGAGAAGGAGAAGGAAAAGGAAAAGGAAAAGGAGCCCGCGAAACGGGATAGCATGAAGAGAAGGGATGCGCTTTTGAAGGGGAAGGAGGGGAGTCGGAGACGGCAGAGGTGGGAGAATGGTAGGTTTTTCTTTCTTTTGAGTACTGTATATAGAGGGTGGAGGGGGGGAGGGAAGGGAAGGGATGTGGAAGGTTGGAGTGATGACGCATCATTTCAGTTTTGCGTTTTTGGCAGATAGGAAGATGAAAATGGGGAGGAGTGAAAGTAGAGAAAGGAGAGAAAGAATACTAACAATCCTCCCACCAGACCGATTCCTCCACGTTCCAAACGCCCAACCTCCCCTCCCCTCCGACTGGGAAGTCCACCCCACCTACCCCATCCACAACAACATCCCCTACTACCTCGCCCCCCTCTGGGACCTCCGCAACGAAGCCCAAGCCAAGCACGCGCGCAAACCCTCCACCATCTCCAAAGCCGCCGCCGCGGCCCGCGACGAACAAAAAGGACGGATCCCACAAGAACTCAAGGCCAAGCTTAAGCGTTCCAAGGGCGCCAAAACACTTCTACAAGAACTTGAGGAGGAAGTGAGGAAGTTCGTGAGGGAGCAGGAGAGACTTGAACGACAGAGGGGGAGTGGGAGGGATTCGGATGGCGAGCCTGAGTTGGATAGTGAGGATGAGGAGATTGTGTTTATTGGTAGGAATGGGAAGATGAGTGATGTTGTTAGGGAGGAGAGGGAGCAGGCTGAACGGTTCTTGCAGAGGGAGAAGATGATTTGGGAGGGGGCGGTGGATGATCGGGGGAGTGGGTTTGGGTATGTTATCTCTCCTTGTTATTTTCTGGGAGAAGAAGAGCTTGCTAATTTTTATGTTTTGTAACAGACGTTGGCTTGTTCATTCTATCGCCGAGTATTACGGTCTCTCCTCGCGCTCCGTCACGGTTGGTGATCCGGCGAGACGGGAGGCGTATGTGGGGATTAAAACTAGGGAGGATAAGATGAAGACGGGGCGGAAGGTGTCTTCTTCTTCTGGTGGCTTGATGGGAGAGTTGCCACGGCCTTTGTATGGTCTCGTTTGAGACTTTTCTCCCTTCCTTCGTTCTCTTGATCCTCTCGGTTGTGCGATGAGGAAGATGGGAGCTGAGAGGAACGGTTTCGAGGCTATTCACTTACGCACTTGTATGTTTGTTTGATTATTATTGTTTTCGGCGTCGATGAGTATTTTTCCATTGGTGTTGTGTGTAAGTTTCCAGGAATAGAGAGATGGGGGGAGAGAGAGGGATGGGAAGTTATTTACCTTTCTTTTCTTTTCTTTTCTGGTGAGGGGATGGTGGGTGGTGGATGGGTTTTGAGAATGGGTTGAAGAATGCGTATGCAGATAATAATTTTACACTGATTTGCATATCATAATTTCCGCCTTTGTTAGGTGAGTATTGTGGTTGTTAGTTGTGGTTTGGCTTACTGGGTTGGTGGGTTGGGGTTATAAGGTTATAAGGTTCGTCTACGAGATTCAATTTTTTTGGGTGGAGGGGAGGGGAGGGGGAGAGGGAGGGGGATGAATGAGTTATTTTAGATAGAAGAGGAGTATAAGTACTTGTAGACAGCTTAAAGGGGAAGGAGTATAGATGTTGAAGAGAGGAGAGGAGGAGAGATGAGTAGAGAGGGTAGACAAGAGTGAAGTATATATAAGTAGAGTAGAAGTAGAAGGGTAGATAAGAGTAGAGTATATATCTTAAGGGGGTTAGTTAGGAAATTAGAAATTAAGGATATAAAGAGAGTTCGCTATATATATAATATAGATAGAAGAAAGAAAGAAAGAAAGATAGATAATTTTACTTATTTTTAGAGTTTATAAGAGGATTAGAGAGAATTAGAAGAGAAGTAAAAAAAAGGTAAAAGAAGAGGTTCTTATATATTCTAGAGATATAGCTATTTTTTTTATTACTTTATAATATTACTTTCTATATTATATTTAAATTCGTTTAATATAGAGTAATTACTTAGAGAAGAATTACTTGAAGTTATTTAAAGTAATTCTTAGTAGAGTAAGTAGTGAAATAGTTACTACTCTAGTTATTTCCTATACTAATTATAGATTTAAAGAAATTTTCTTAATAAATTAGAATTTAGATAATTTTAAAAGTACACTGTCTATAAATCCTAATTAATGTAAGAATTGAAAAGGAGGGGCGACTACAACAAGTCTTATATGCACGGGCGATCTGCCAAGACCAGACTCAAATAAGCTTAAATTTACCCCGTCGCATTTCTTCCCACGCAAGCACCTACAACCACAACGACAAATATGAAAACACCAATCCTCTTTCCCAAACGCAAAATATGAGACCTCCATATTTGCCCTTCCCCTTGCCCATGAGAATTGGAACAGATATTTGCAGCATCTCTCGGATTCGAAAGATTCTTGGCAAAGATCATGCCGCCTTCACCCGAAGGTTGTTGACGAAGAATGAGATCGCGGTTCATCAAAAGCGCTTGGCCATACCCTTACTTAGCAATCCAATCACTAGATATAGTGGTAAAATACCTTCTTCATGGACTCCGGATTTCCCCCTCCCCGCACCCGAATTGTTGGCGGACATTGAATCACAGCCACTATCCGGGGATCTGTTCGATGGGGAGGGCAATTATATCCTGCATGTTTCTGAGTGGCAAGAGATTCACAAACGGGCTAGTGTTACTTGGGCGGCGCTTGCGAGGTACGTTGATGTTTTGTTGCGCCAGAGGAGAGTGACGCTCGATGCTTTTCTTGGGGCGTCCGATGGCTAACTCTGACTGGTGATAGGGGGGGATCTTCGCGGCCTACCAATCTTGAAAAAGCGCTTGTGGAAATTGAAGGTCACGCAACTATGAGTGATTATGAGCTGGCTACGAGTTTCATAAAACTTCGAATGGCAAAGGCAGCTGAATCAAGGGAAAGCGATGAAGACGTGGAACAGCTGCCGGTGGAAGAGTTAAGGAATCCCTCTTCTGGAGCTATTAAACAAATGAGCCGCCCGAATGATGGGCTCGTGTACGATGGGCCTGCCATTTACGCAGAGAGACATTTACCGACATCGGAGCTATTTTGGCAGCACGGAAATGGAAAAACCCTGTCGACTGAGTATGTTTCACTTTTCTACCCTCACTTTCTCTTCCTGCTATAAATTTCGTTTCTCAAACCTTGCTAACATCCTGTCTCCAATTAATCAGGGAGAAAATGCAAAGAAAGGCTCGCAATGAACCGGAGTTCGATGAATCAAAGCAGAGAGAAAGGCAGCTGCAGGAAATCAAAAATGAGCTAGACCGCGTGGCTAAAACCATCCGAGAAGGCCGAGAGATAAAAAGACTACGTGCAGAAGAATTTCGCATCAAGAGTGTGGCGCAATTTCTCGCCGGAAGGTACAACCTCTCCTCCTTTCACCTATTTTGATGATGGTTCGCTGAAACTTTTTCTACACGCAGATGGGCAGCCAAAGAAGCAATTATCAAAGCACATAACCATCGACGAGTCACTTTTCATGAAATTGAAATCTTACCCTTGGCCGAGGAAGATCAGCGCTCCGTAGCCCCCGTTGCCCTTGTCAAATCGGAGGAGGGTGATGAGCATCCATATCGGGAGGTGCAAGTGAGTATTAGCCATGATGGAAGCTACTCTACTGCCACGGCGTTGGTTTGTGAGCCTAGCCCTGTCAAGTAGACTGGGTCTGTGCCGTCTGCTTTACTTTCCTGGTGCTCGCTTCCTTGACGGGAAGGAAATGGAGTTGAGGGTAGTTTGGACGCTCTTTGGGCATTTCCTCCAAATGTCAATTTATTTGTTCTCTGGACGTAGATCCCGAGAGAGCCGGGTATTTGTAAGGTTGTCTGGTGAGTAAAAATGGATTGACCCCTCTTGTGCTGATGGAGACCTTGATCTGCATATTTTGAGTACTTTGCTGGTACCATGTTTCGGATGTTTCTGGTTGCCAATGTATAATAAACCACTTTGACTGCGACATGGATACCCTTTTTTAATATATACAAGAGCGTGCGTTTTCGCGCATATACACTTCATTTCGCTATTCTCAATTTAATCATAGCCTTTCCTTCTTCTATTTGGAGAGCATTATACCCTCCCCATCATTTATTCAAATGCTGTATATTTTTGCTGGACTATGGAGTGCGAGGGGATCTGATGGGAGTTTGTAATGGAATGGGCGTTACAACATTTGGTTTATGGAGGGCGGGGAGGTGGTAGAAGGGAGGTTTGGTCAAAGTATTAAAATTTTGTCAATGGGAAAATTGGACGGATGCATGATGGGAATGCGAGTTGAAGTTTTGAACATTGTGGTATTGGTTGGACCAAGTCTTGGTCATGGGCCTTTGTGTTTTACAGGGAAGAGTACGAAAACTATTAATACATGGTTCCTACACAAAGTTCTCCACCCTTGGTCGTAATATCCCCCTAGGTCTTTGTTTCGGGGGGGAATCTTTCAAAGTCATTCAAATTTGACAATGGGGGAAATCCCCTCTATTCTAATCTCAAAGACACCATCGAATTCCTGACCTCTCTAGCTATGTATAACAGACTCTCATATTTCCATCTTCGCTTTCCATTTCTCCACCCTCTTCTCACCCAAGGAGAATCGAGATTCCTAGCCTTGCCTCATACCATTCCCTCTGTATCTTCGAGAACCTGCTCTCTCTTCGGTGAGAACTTCGAATATGTTTCCCTCCCTGGTAAGCCCATTGAAGTCTCGTTGTGCGGCGACTGGATCGATAGGGGGGCGATCGAGACGTCGAAGGCGGCGAATTTCGCTGCGGCTACGGGAATCATTGTCTAACCGCGGACGGTCTGTATTCGAAGTTCCTGGGATGGTACCTAAGTGAACTTCCAAAACCATGGGATCACGAAGTACGGAATCATCCATGCTTTCCCTTTTCTTTGGTCTTTTAGATGGGGATTTTGTGGTGGTTTCTGAGTAAAGTTGTAGCTGTCGAATATATATTATATAAATACTCGTAGACTGTTGGGTAAGCTCTAGTGGAAGGATTATTGAGTCATTTCAGTATGTGTTTGTCTTGTTGGGAGTAAGAGCTTTCATGTTTGTTCTGTGCTGTAATGTTATTATTGTGTGCTTTCGGGTCGCTTGTTCTCAAGGATTCTTGAACTGCGAGATTGTCCCTGGAAGTTACAATTCGTGACTCTTTTATTGCTCACGTTTGAGGCATGTATGCGAAATCAATCCATCTGACTCTTGGTAGACGAAGGAACATGTATTTCGTGATGTCGGCACCAAAATTGGCATTAGTAAAAGAACAATCTAATTAACTTGAGCCACGTAAATACTATATCAAGAACGTGTAAAAATACGAATAGGAATATCTCAGTCTCTTATTTTGGAAAGCTGTCTATTTTAAGGAGCTAAATCTCGTTCTTCGAGCTCTGAAGGAGTGGATTGTAAAATTCCACGTGCAGTACAGTTGTGTCTTACTTAGTACCTTACTCTTGCTTGTGACGCGGATTAATCAATCGGGATCTTAGGTTAAAACAACGTATATTATGGTTTGAATTATTAAAGAACTGGAATTAAAACGAGAGCTCTTATCATGATGAGTCATTTGAAATTGGCAATCGATATTATAAGCTATTAAGACCTTTGAAATTTTTAAGTTCTAGCTGCTATAGTCTTTTGAGTAGTTTGATTGACGATGGTTCATTCAAATTAACAGATAGATCTTTGCAATCTCCTTTAACCACCGTGGACGGTAATTGTCTTTGTAATTTTGACAAAGAAGTTTGTAATTTTGATAAAGAAGTAAAGACTCTTTAGTTAGAGCTGTTCCATTCTATCTGGTGATTGAATCTTCCGCTAATTTCAAATAATGTGATTGTTTTTCAAGTTGTTCTCTCCCAGGGGATATGCGAAAAGCGACATCTTGACATTTTATTTTAGACAATAGACGAATAATTATGTGTTCATTTATTATCGCATTATCACCAGGAAAAACAATGTTTGTCAAATGCTAATAAAGAAGCATCAGTAGAAGGATTCACCAAGACAGTCACAACACCTTCTCAAGTTTGCGGTTAAAGGAATGTCATTTTGTGACTGATGGAATAATCATAATGAAGTAGTTTCAGAATGGATAGAGTTGTAAAAATTACTAACCCATCAGAGGTCGTGAATTTATTTTACAGCAGTGTATGACATAAAACAAGTTGAAACAATGTCTCGAAATGAAACAATCTCAAAACTTCTCCGCCTGCTTCTCATCTCCAATCGTCACAACATAATGTCGTACATTCCAGCTCTTGAGGAGTTTGATATTCCTGTTCCCCAGATACATGCTCCAGTCGTCCCGAAGGGTATAATAGCCGAGCCAGTTCAAATTCCACTGACGCCTATGACCGAGGCAATCAACAACAAGGCGTTTAAAAACCACTTTAGCACAGGGCCAGAGGAGAAAATCGCTGAAGATGAGGGTGTTACCGACAACGCAAGTAACCATCCATACAGCCTGAAGCTCAAGTCGATGGAACTCCGAAGTGCCCAATTTGCCGATCGGGCAACAAAAAGGAGACAAAAATGGCTAGAAAAGCACCCCGAAAACATACAGAATATGGACATAATCATCGACTTCAACGCCGAACACACGACAATGCCTGATCTTCTCCAGTCCGCTATGAAGGAGGAGTCACAAGTCGAGAAAACCCATATCAAGATGGAAGGGGTCGATAAATCTACAGAGGAGTTAGAGGGTTTAGAGATGTTAGATGAGATGGGTCTTGTGGACAAACGGGGACCTAGCTTGGTTGAGATGGTAGTTGCCCCCCGAGAATTTTCGCCGATTTGGGATGAGCTTGATGATGAAATACAGAGTACACAGAGTCTTTGAGAAATTGACTTTTGGTTGTTTCAATCATGTTTACAGGTACAATGAGTATAATAATAGTGTTCGGAAATACGTCCATGAGTAGACTTTTGTAGAGATGCAAGGGTGTGGTGAGAACTTCGTAATTCAGTCATGATAGTCCGAATAGGGGCTGGAATTTTTCTTGAAAGTTATCTACAAACTTTCAAACACACCATCGTGAGAAGCAATAGCTGCCTGAGTTGTCGTAATTTCAGCCGAATTTGTGAAATTCTTGAAACTCTTCTTTTCGAGGATGACGACGATGGAGCCTATGTCTATTTATTCAGTATTGGTTTCAAATTGTGAAATTTACCCATAAATTTTCGAGTGAATGTCTTTGTTAGTAGGTTGAATTACCTTGTTCTGGTCGCTTGTTCTTTGTTTCCCTTGTTTTAAAAATAAATGCATTTCACTTCCATAAATACAATCCAACAATCTCGAGCCGGCACCCCACAGTGACTCCTGCACCACTGAAGTATTGAAGCCATGGATCCCCGAAAACAGAAGGCAAGAAAGCGTGCCAAGCCATTAGCCGAAGTTGCTGGTGAAGGCTCTCATGAGAGGAGAGGATGGTTTTCTTCTCTACGGTGGTTCAAGAAGGTTAGTGAGAGACTTGGGGCAAAGTGCGAAGAAGAACCAGAACCTTCAGGTAATACCCAATCTGAAGGGGAGAAAGCCACCAAAAGGGTAAGATTCTGCGAAGAGGTTGAAGTTATTCGTGCACCACCTTGGTTTCTAAGAAGCCGAGCTGCAAAATGTTCAAAGCAAAAGGGGAAATCTCCTGAAGGAGACCTGGAAGACGGGAGTGAGGATGAATCACTTCAACAAAATTTGCGGAAGGCTAGAACGAACTCCTTTTTGAACAAACCTGGCCTTCGAACTAATACCGCCTGTCTTCCAGTTCCGAACTGGGAATTTTGGAAACACACATTATCCTTGTGAGTCACTTTTCAAACGGATAGGTAATCGAAGTCAATCGGCATAAACAATCAACCATTGAACTGTAATCGTGAAATATTTACCTGTGACTCGTTTTGCCTTGTGAATTGAGACAAATATGTACAGGGAACATAGACAGAGGTGATTCATGTTAAGTGACACTTCTTGTGAATGAGAAAGCAAACAATTGTGTCTGATACTCACAACAATGAAAAGCCATCCGTAATAAGTATTCAGAATAGATGAAGGGAGTGACTGCTTGAGTAGATCATGTTTGATTCGTCCTCCAAGCCAATAAATACTCGGAGAAGAAGTGCCCCTGTAATTTGGAGGCTCTTCTGCTTGCACCTTTGGTTGAGTTCCTATCTGATCTTATTAAGATTTGAAATGGCATACCCTCCGAACTATCTCCTGCGGGTACGGGATCTTGAAGCTGTTTTGCGTGATTATAGGGAGCAGAACTTCGGGACAACTATCCCCCTCGAATCCACCTCTCTCAAATCAACTTCCCTCGAATCAGACCGAACCCACGAACCACACGGCGTCAATAATCCCGAGCCACCGAAAAAGAACCAAAAAAGAGTGCGCTTCGCAACACACGACTCTTCAGGCAAAATAACGACAATTTCCACAACTCAAGCCCTTGACAGAAAAAAAGAACTCGATTCGGAACTTCTCAAACTGCGAGAGATATGCCTCATGCTAGATTGTCTGCAACATCACATTTCCTCCTCAACTTCCGAAAAGAAAGACGAAATTCTCTACTTCATCGACCTTCGCTTCACACGCTTATCAATTATTTCCGAAAAGCATATTCTCGAACTTGAGCTCATCGAGAAGGAAGCGAGACTGTCTCGTATCATTAGACGGCTGAAGGAGAAGAAATGGGACTTGAGACACGAAGTCAATTCCTGGTTGAGGTTGCAAGAGAGGACTTGGAAACCACTTCAAGCGGATATGCGACGTTGGGGAACGCGTACTGATGTTGCTAGCGAAGCGGATTTGAGGGCTGAGAGGTTTCGGTTAGAATTTGAGGTTGGGGGGTGCAAACGTACTTTGGAGGAGTTTCAAGAGTCACTAGATATTACCTTGCTGGTAGAGAAAGCTGCTGCTAGCTCCGGGGCCATAGGAAGCAGTGGTCTGTTTCATTTGAAGAGGATCTATTTTGACTGGTGGTGAAAGTTTGTCGGTAAATACTTTTGCGGGTTTATGGGGAAGCCCCAACTTATATATATGCCCTCTCAACTGCCAACATGAACAAAAGTATGGAATATTAGAGTACAATCCTCATCATATCTGTAGGTTAGTAATATAAAAAGGTTAAGGAAAAAAAGAGAATTACTAATTATCACGTGAACCTGCATTGCGAAATTAGCGATACTATGACGAAATTCTCGTTCCCCGCATTCATCGTTACAAGACGTGTAATTTCTTGTGAAATGTTACTTCTTCATTCTAATGAACAAAACCATTCTATTAAATGATATTGAAAAAAGGGGGGAAATTCCTACGGCTAATTAATTATCTCGCTTAATTTATCCTCCAACTCTCAGATCCCATTATATCGACTACCATAAACTCATCCCACTCTTGTGATTCTATCAAGTTATTGAGAATGGCTGAGAGCAAGATCAAGTCGGTGGCCATTGTTGGCGCAGGTGCTGCTGGTGATTATGTTTCTTGGCGTGTTTTCAAGTATCCAGTTCTCATGGTTTGATAGGAGCTGTTACAGCAGCGGCTTTCGCAGCAGAGGATTATTTCGAAAGAATCAGAGTCTTTGAGCGCAGAGAGTGTGCAGGAGGAACTTGGTAGGTTTGAGGAATCTCATAGAATCTTCGTCACCAGCTAATCAAGTAGGATTTATGATGAATCGCCTCCATCAAGTTTGCCCATTCGTCCCGGAAGCTTGCCACCAGATTCTGATCCCCCGATCAAGATTCCGGATAGCCTCCCAAAAATCACATCGCCAAACGAGCAAGAGAGATATACCAAAACACCAATCTATTCTTCACTCACGTGAGTGACTTTCCTGTTCTCGAAATGCCTCACTGACCTATTTATTCTAGAACTAATGTCCCAGCAATCGCAATGTCATTCTCTGACATCCCATTTGCCTATGGACCCTTCGTGCCTCATCACGTTCCGAAACAATATGTCGAATCCTATTTTTCACACCACAAAACAGACACTTTACTCAGCCTAAACACCACAGTTGAAGACGTCTCAGTCATAAGAACTTCAGGGATAGAAAGGGAAAGCTGGAAACTGACTCTGAGAAAGCATGATCCCGTCCTCCGCGTCGATATTTGGTGGGAAGAACATTTCGACGCTGTAATCTTTGCAAACGGACATTATTCAGTGCCTTTCGTAAGTTCAACAAAAGGCTCCTCCATGTGACTTTATTTGACTCGACTAACACTTGAAAGATCCCAGAAGTAAAAGGTCTTGCTCAATACTTGGAAGACTTTCCGGGAAGAGTGGTACATTCCAAGACCTATCGTACACCCATTTTATACGAAAATAAGAAGATCTTGACAATAGGTAACTCAGCCTCCGGACACGACGTAACAGCCGAATTAGTTTCCACCGCCAAACTACCAGTTTTCCAATCGCGACGCTCAAAATCACGTTGGGATGGACCCGAACCTCCACCGGGTATTTCATGGAAGCCAATGATCAAAGAATTTTTACCTTCTGGCCGAATTGTATTTGAGGATGACACCTATCTGGACGATATAGACACCATCATCTACTGCACTGGTTATAAAGCGTCCTTCCCTTTCTGGAACTCGAAGAACAACGGGCGTGAGTTTTGGGATTACGAGCAAAATAAATTGATCAAAACATATTTGCATACATTCTTCCAGGACTTCTCAACCCTTGCCATCGTCGGTGTGCCACGAACACTCACTTTCCGAAGTTTCGAATATCAAGCCATTGCACTTGCTAGATTATACTCCGGACGTCAGTCTGTGAATTTGCCACCGGTGGAAGAACAAGCGAAATGGGAAAAAGATAGAGAAGAAAGGACGAAGAGGGAGGGACTGAAGTATCACGATATTGGGTGGGACGATAATGAGACCATGAATTGGCTGGGCACCTTGCATGATATCGCAGGTCTGGGGCTGTTGACGGGTGAAGGAATGGTACCTCCAGTATTTTCGAAAGAGATGAAGTGGGCGCTCGAGAATCTGAAGAAGTATCCAGAGCCAGGAGATGGAGATGATGAGAAACCTTCTAAATCGTCTCGAATTTCTCAGTCTATTCGGGCTCTTGAGACTGTTCGGATGCCCGGTTCATTAGAAGAGAAAAACAATGTTGATAATTCATGGGTTGTGGTAACTAGAGGAAGCAAGAAGGATTCATTATGGTTTATCTAGATAAGTGCCCACAGCAAAGGTATTACTCCTTAGATGTTTAGATAGAACAAAGATGCACCTAGTATATTATGAGATTATTCTACCATTTAGCTACTTATACTGCGAGCGAATAATCCGTTAACTAATCAAAAACCCCCCTCCCGGCAGTAAAGCATACCTAACTATTGTCCCATCTATCTTAGGTAATTAGATCTGTTAACCAGGGCCATCAGCTATAACTATCCTACAGAGTTGAAACAACGATCTGAGTAATATATCTCTTTACTGCCACTTTTTTTTGCCACCGGGAGCCCTCATTCGAAAAGATAAGATTTCTGACAGTCAAAACAAACGGGCAACTCCAACGACCAGTATCTCAACACAAATAGACAGTACTCCAAAAAAGAGAAAATGATATCAGAGTAGAGAAAATTCTATTTCTATTTAAACCCCGTAAGGAACATACAGTTACTATAGCTAAATGTTATGCCCCTCGAGTCGTCCGACTCCGTCTTCCCGACCCTTTCTAGTAGGAACCACAATGTCTACTCTTTGTATAAGGACCTCTTTCAGCTTCACTTTCGAGCCTGCATCCCGTACATTTATAGTAGAAACTCTGTCAATTAATAACCTAAGACACGATAAAAACCTAGCCTCTCCTAATCTCAGGAAGTGCATCGATGTCCTCAAAGTGATCCACAGGGCGAACGCGTTGATTCTCCAAGCGTTGTTCCTCGCGACGACATTGAAGCAACCACCCCTTCTTCGCGGTAATTCCTTCTTCCTTCGTGGTCATGGTGCCTGGCTTACTCATGCCACCCTTGGGAATACCAGAATCCTTGAAAGCTTTCGCCATGGTGGGCAGTCCGCCTCCCTTCTTGACAGCATACGCATCCCATGCTTTGCTCAAAGCAGTGAAATCGGCTCTGGTGATTGCTAGGGGATTTTCATCATCAGTAATTCTCCGTCCGGGTCAAGGGATGTAACTTCACCTTCCAAGTACTCGAGAAACTCAAAGTGACTTGGGAGATCCGGCCCAAAAACCTTGTACAAAGCCTGTGAAATAGCCTCTCTAGCTGCATCGTCAAACTCCTCAGGCGGGTTCGACAACTTGTCAAAATTGTTCCAGCACGCCTCGAAGAAACGAGCGTCACGGTTAGCAGACAAGGGTGATCGACTTGGTTTAGCTGCAACTCTCAGGCTCTTCCGTTTCTTGCCTTCCCCAGCTATTCTTCGATGATACAAAGAAAGCTGGATCGAGTACTTGAGAAAAGCCGAGTCGTTCTTGAAAGCTGGGCAACATACCACTTTTCCAAACTCAGGTTCAAAGCAACAGGTCGATTACCAACAGGAACCAAGTTCATGAAATACATCCCGAACAAGTGCTTGACTTTCCGAATCGTAGCAATTTCGTTAGCGTTCATCTCGTCAAGGGAAGATTCATCGAATTGGGCCCGAAGGCGCTCTTCGTCTTCCTCGGTCCAAAACTCGTCGAAATCAACAGATTCCGCTTCGTCTTCGTGATCATTTTCAGGTTCTGACGCGTCATCGACGTGTTTCCCCTTGGAGACCTTCTTTTTGACGATGGGACTTGGACTTGTGCTAAATTCGCCTTCGTCCTCGTCGTCATCGTCGAAATCGCCAGCGCGGTCAGAGAAGCTCGCTGCCTCACTGACCTGCTGGGATGAACGCGAAGGTCGTGCTCGCTGCACTTCCTTACGCGCCTTGGTTCCTAGACTGGGCTGGACATCGTCCAACTCAGGAGAACCAACAGGAAGAGATGCTCGCTGCATTTTCTTCCGTGGGGGTGTTGTGCTGGGCCCTTCGCTCAGCTCGGGAGAAAGTGATGCTCGCTGCATCTTCTTTCGTGGTGCTTCGCGTTCATCGTCTGAATCCAGAACGATCTTTCTCTTCCCTATGCGAGGCATCGTTGGGAGTTTTGGCGGCATGTTGTTGTATGCTTTGTATGTGTACGGAAAGAAAGCAGACAAGAACGCGCTGGGCGGTGGAAATATGCGACGATCACGTGGTTGGACTTTGGTGACGGGGGAGTGAGTAAAAGCGGCAGTGCATATCAGATCTGTACTTCAATTCGTCAGCAGATGCGTTACTGGTGGGTTACTCGTAGGCTACTTGTACCTAATTATAGCTTACCTGTGGATTACTCGCAGATTACTCAATAGTACCAAAGAGCTCCTAATCATTTCACCCTATAAAAAAAATTCAGTAGAACTACCCTAGAAAGTCAAGAATAACTAGAAATGTACGCATGTACGAACCTGGTATCTTGAAGCTTCACTTCTCAATCGCTCCTCACAAGTTCACAGTCATTTACCATTAGAATACTCATACATAATGCATTACTTGTTTCTTTTTCCTGCGTAAAGAACGAAGAATCTATTTTTGAGAATCTATCTTCTATTCTGCCTGAAGACGGTAGACATTAAGACAAAAGACAAATTAACTCCAGAGCCGGCCAAATGCACAAACCGGACTACCCCTTAACTGAAACAAAAAATTCTTTTTCCTTCCCCTTTTCGAATCCTTCCAGTCATCTAATCGTCCTCATCGGAGAACACCTCCTCACCTCTCTTTCTTCGGGCCATACGGTCCTTCTTCTTCTTTCTCAGTTCGGCTGAAGTAAGCTTCTTGGCCTTCTTTGTTGAGACAATCTTGTTACCTATTACATTTGTTAGCTTCAAATTCATTTCAAAAAGTGGAGTTGAGCTTACCCATGGCATCGAACTTGTCCTCTTCATCATCATCGTCTCCCTTTAGACGTGGTCCGGCACCTTGACCAGATACCCAATTGTGTCCAGATGGAGTCATCTTACCGTCCAACACAGCCCAGACTTCCTCAGTCAAATCCTTGGTGAACTCGGCAGAGTGGGTAATGATGATAACACCACCCTCGAAAGACTTAAGAGCCTTGGAAAGAGCTCCAAGGGAGTCACGATCCAAGTAGTTGGTAGGCTCATCAAGAACGATCAAGTGGGGTCGTTGCCAAGAGCAGGCAGCGAGAACGACCTTGACACGTTGACCACCGGAAAGACCCAACATACGGGAGTGGGAAACCAACTCGGCGTCGAGACCGAAGTTGGCGCAGTGAGACTCGATCTCCTTTCGGACCAAAGGTCTGAATTGACCACTGGCAAGAGCCTCCTTTTGATCGACCTCAGCAACCATCTTTTGATGGGATGCCAAAATCTCAGTTCGAGGAATCCAGGTGTTGTCGGCAGTCATCATAGGAATCCATCGCTCGTTCTTCATTCCGACGTTCTCACCAAGAGCATAAGAACACTCGTACTCGTAAGAGTTCTTGAACTTACGACGGGAGTGAATACCAATGACCCGACGTTGGCTGCCCTCGATCTTGTAGATCTTGTCCATTGCTTTCTCGTCCTCATCGGTGACGATCTTGTTAGCACGATCCATAGTCTCACGATCTTCTCCAGTCTGGAAACGCCATTGGATGTACTCGGAAGGAGTCTTCTCCAAGTGGTGATCGATATGGGCGAAGGCGTGTTGCTTAATGTAGGCGATACGGATGTTCTCGTGAGTGTAAACATCACCGATAGTTGGGATGAGTTCACCGGTCAAGACGTTGATGAGAGTAGACTTTCCAGCACCGTTAGGTCCAATAACGGCAATACGGGAACCGAGGGAACATTGGAAACTGATGTCCTGAATTTGGGGTTTTGGTGTACCAGGGTATTGGAAGGTCATCTTGCTGACACGAACAATGGCCTTGGCCTTGGTCTTGACACCCTCGAGGAAACCTGGCTCAGGGAACTTGAACTCGATCTCAGAGGCACCAAGCTCGTAGTATGACTTGGCGGATGGGCACTTTCGGACGAACTCCTTCAAGTTACCACGATATCTCTTGAGCTTGAATCTCTCGTAGTGGATAATGTGTTGGCAGACGTTGTCGAGGAAACCACTGTCGTGGGAAACGATAATGGAGGTACATGGGGAGTTTTGGAGGTAAGTCTCGAGCCACTTGACGTTCTTTACGTCCAAATGATTCGTAGGCTCATCAAGGAGGAGGATATCTGGGTCCTCGAAAACGGCACGAGCAAGAGCCAACTTCATCTTCCATCCTCCGGAAAGGGCAGTGATGAGGTTGCTGGTCATGTCAGGGGTGAAACCGAACTCGCCCAATTGCTTCTCGACATCGGCTTGGGAGGTGGTGACACCAACCTCAGCCAACTTCTTCATGGTCCATGCAATGGTGGTCTGCTCGGTATCGGCGGAATCGAGATCGTGCTCTACGAACACGGTCTTGACCTCGCTCTTCTTTGGGAAACCCTCGACTTGCTCGTTGTTGATGGCTCGCATGAGAGTGGATTTTCCGGAACCGTTAGGACCGCAAAGACCGTAACGCTGACCACGCTTAAGACGGAGATGTGTTTGGTTAAGAAGAATCTTAGCACCATATGCCAAGTTGAATGTGCAGTTGCAGAGATCCTCTCCCTCCTCGTCATCAGCCTCCTCGGCGTCCTCAGCGGCAGCACCTGGAGAAGCACGCTTTCGGAGCTGGTCAACAATGGTCTCGGCATCCTTGTCGCCGACAATTGCGGCGAGGTATGACTTGATCGCGATAGCCCAGCTGTGGGTATCGGCGTCCTTCTCGTCGATAAGTTGAGCAGCAATGGCACCGGCATAGGCAACAATTGGCTCAAACTTGGTGACAACAGCCTTGTGCTTGCCACCCTCGAGGATTGCCTTCAGGTGTGCGGTGACAGTTCCAAGATCACCAGCGTGGGATGCCTCTGGGATCTTTCCATCCACAACGGCACCGACACGGATGAGGGTATCAAGACCTTGTCGGGTCTTCTCACGAGCCTCGGGATCAGCCAAGTTCTCGAAGTTCTTGGTAAGACCAGGCATCAATTTTGGCAAGAAAGATGCAACAATGTTGGGGTCCTCGACCAACTTGCACATGTTGTCGACGATAACGGCAGTCTTTCGCTTGATGGCGGTCTCACGCTCGGCAAGACCACGATCGAGAAGAGGCACCATAATGGCGAGGGTTGGCTCATGGACGTCGGTAACGAAAGTGGTGGCACCAAGCAAATGGATGGTCTCTGGGACGTTCTCTGGCTTGGCGATACACTTGATGAGCTCAGGAATAAATCGCTCGATATCCTTGTTGACAATCAAACCGCAGACCTTCTCCATTGTACCATATGCCATCTTCTTGACTTCTGGCTTGGTGTCCCACATGGACTCGGAGACGACTGGGATGAGTTCTGGCACACGGAAAGCGAGTTGTGAAGGAGCGGATTGGACGAGAGCCTCGATACAGGTGAGACCTGTGATCTTCTCTTGCCATTTTTGTGCGGTGAGGATGGAGTTGATGATAGGAGGGAGAACTGCCTTGACGGCGTTGGCGTTCACAGCCTTGACGATAGCCAAAGCAGCGGCTTGAGCGGCGTTCTTGACTGGAATGGTCTTGTCACCAACGGCGGAGAGGACATTTGGGAGGAGGACGATCAAATATGGCTCGACGGAGGCAGAGGTGTCGGCGTGCTCAGCGATGGCCTGGATGGCATTGAGAGCGCGTTCGCGGACAGCAGCATCCTTCTTGTTGCCAAGTTGCTTCTTCAGCGCCTCGACGGTCCTGCGGTGAGCGGCGTCAGCATTGTAGACAACAATAATTTTTGTAAATTCCCGCCGTTAGGTTGAGACAATAAAATTTGCCACCAGAGATCGAGAATCCCATTGCACACGCAGCACGAGGGTCTGATGAGATGTGCGATCCGATGGTGGCATTGATACTGGGGGGTTTGGGGGATTTTGAAGGGATATGTATGCGGTTACTTACTTGGTTGGGGCATCGTGCTCCTCGATAGGACCATTGATGAAAACTGCGAGGTTGTGTGTCGCAGCGTTGATGTCTTCCTGGGCCTTGCTGATGTTCAGCTTGGCCATAAGCTCATCGAGAACCTTGACGCTATTCTTGTTTTCTGCCATTTTGGTGGATGATGGCTGAGTTGAAGAATCGGAGATGGTTGAGGGCATGTCGAGAAATCGAAGAGAGAGGCGGGGCAGAGTGGGATTTTGTGAAATTTCTGTTATCGCTGGCACGCTAAGCCTGGGACGGATCGGTGAGAGAGGGGCCTGCAAGGCGGGCTAACGATGGCGACTCTCGACTTGCGAAAACGTCGGGAGAATGCGATCTGGATTATTTTTATCTGTATGAGATGGTGAGGAGGAGGAGGAGGAGGAGGAGGAGGAGGAGAAGTGAGTGGAGAGGTTCCTTCAAGAAAAAGTGGTTTGAGAAAAAAAGGAGGAAAGTTTGTCGCCGTCTCGATCTTAAATAATTTTTGGTTTCGCCCTTGAGGTAGTGGCAGAAAAATTATGACAGGGGTTTGGTGAAACTGGTCTATTTAGCCTACAGTAGCGTCTTACTACTATGTCAGTACTATAGTAATGTGTTCTTTTCGACTTCACTATCCTTTTAATTAGTACGCTTAATTTGCCACCATTCCTTTTCGAATTCATGGTTAGGAGTTAGATTGCGTCAAGAGTCTTTAGACCAATCCTAACTCAACAATCTTGTCTTCAATCTTGAAGGATTGAAAAACTCGAATGCTTTGTCCTGCCTTTCAGCTTATGATAAAGCAGTTGTACTTGGTAAGGTTGGTGGGTTGCTCAACATCTCTGTGGAACAGGCTACACACTTCGCCACATCTCAATCACTAACTGATAAGACGTAAATGTTGATATTGGATGGAATCCATACGTTCAAGATATAATTCACAGCATACCGCGAAACCACTCTCACCTGAGGTCACCAACTTCTTTAGTAATAATAAGTATTTAACAAGTCGGATAGACCATCCCTAATGAAATGCCTTTCAACAGGACTCCCACAGACTTCACCTATCGGACTTATCCTAAAACCGACACGGTGCACAATTTGCCTCAATTGCCTTCAAGCTACCAAGTACGCCTCATCTCGACTTAAGAACTAGTCCAGTTCACCTCGATATAAAAATCTACCAGTCCTCGAGATAGAAATTCACCAGACATCGCCTTCCACATTCGGAACAATTCCTCCGAAATCCCACCATCCAATCACCTCAGTGCAATTACCCACGATATATCCCGGTTCACCGCTAAATAGCCACCTACAGTCAGCAATTTCTAAAAAAAATTTACAGAATACATCTATCACTCACCGCCTTAAATCTTCCTAGGCAAAATATAGAAACTTGAAGAAAAAACTATTTAACATGTCCGCATCTATCTTAGATGCCCTACAATTTTCGTCTACTTCTAGATACTATAATTACAACGAGATCTCGTGAGCCGCTTTACCTAATTACTCCTATAGAGAATGCTACTACTAGACTTATAGTGGATAACTTTAGCTTCGCCTAGTATATGACATAAGTAGAGTAGAGTAGCGTCGAAGTAGCGTTCTTATAACTATCGCGACCTTCTAAGTCTATCTTTTTTACTATATATTATAACTTCTTTATTTTAAGCTATAGTAAATTAGTTATTAACTATATAATAGATTCTATATACTAATATTATATACAGTTGCTCAAATTGAGCTTTATAAGCCTTGGAATTAATTAATATCTAATCAATATCAAGAATATTTAGCTTCTAGCTAGCGAATATTTAGTTAAGTAGCTTTAATAGTTCCTTCTTCTTTAAATAGAAAGAATAAGAAAGAGAAGACTTTAACATTAGGACATTCACTAAGCTCTTCTCTATGGGGGTTTTCGTTATCACAGCTTAACCTCTCTATCAGAAAAACCCCTAAAAATTCCAAAAAAATACCTAGAAAAAGAAAATCCCCCAAAAAAATAGAAACACCAGAACCCCAACATATTCTTCTCCAAAGGCACAGAAAGAGGGGAAAGAGAAAGAAAAACTCACAATTCCAATCATCAAGAGCTGCGGAGGGTAACCAACCCTCTTTGAACAAGGTCTCCACAACCTTTCAGATCACAACTACATTAACTATCTTATCGCACGTTTGAACATCGCTTCCTCAACCAGATTGCCCTCGGGGATTAGGCCCTAGAAGTCTGAAAATTATCTTACAAAGTATCCAGAGGCAACTTTGATTTTCGTTCTTAACTGCTTTTATGTTAGTTAGTTTTTTCTAGAGATCTTGACGACGGGGATAAGAGGACTGTTGTTGGGTCTTGGTGTTTTTGTTGAGGGGAGCTGTGTTATTTCAGGTGATGTTGTGGTTGGGAATGGATGCTATTTCTTACTTTGACCTTGGATGATTCACTGAACCTTTTTTTTTTTTGAGAGGGGGCCTTGTGTAGAAGATAATTTACGTATAATACAAGAGAAGTTTGGAACAGTGAGGACTGAGTAGGCAGGTATGAGTCTGAAGTTCTTAGTGCCACTTTCAATATCCAGAATCGCTTATCCTCACGCAATCTTCAGTGACGAAGATGGGAAGAGGATGGGGCTCTTGTATTCTTTTGAGACCTGGATAGAAGGTTTAGCGGAATTTAAACTATAATTAGGCTACACTCTTACTATGTCTACCTCAAAGATTTTTTCGAGTAATTCGTAACTGTACTACTACTAAGTCACATACAAGTTAAGTCATTCGAACAAACAAACTGCAAAATCTCTTATAAATCCAATCTCCAATAAACCCCTTGTTGAAAGGGGCACACCCACAGTCTCGGTAGCTACCACGAAAACACAAATAAAGGAGCGTCATCCCGCCGTATCCCAAATCCCCCGCCCCCAAGTTTCCAACTTCGCCAACACGGACAACATCCAAAAACTCCAGCTTATGCCGCAGTACGCAAAATACTGTGGGTAAAGCGTCCAGCATCCCAATTAATGTTCCCTCCAAAAACGGCGTGTCTTCTAGTGCTGAGTAGTGAGCAACTGCCACCAAGGTCATTCTCAGCACAAATCAAGGCATCAAAACCGACGTCCGAGGCTGGGTTGAAGACACATGCTGTAGCAGGCACGTTGATTGTTTGGCCGACGTTGATTGAGAATCCTTGGCAAGTTCCGGCACACTGCATGACTTGTCAAATGTTGCTTCATTTTGAATCAGAAGGAGAGAGGGATCAGTGGGGAGAAAATCTCATTCTTGGGAACTAAGCGTGGGTGATCAAAGAGAGAATATGATGCTTACTTGGCCGTTGGAGGTGTTGTAGTCTGAGCAGACACTTGATGACGAGATCGAGTCAGTTGTTGTTCGGGATAGAAAAGATCAGGAATGATGGGGAAGGGAAGACCTACGTTATTGCGTTGGTTCCGCTGATGAATGCAACGATGGCTGCGACGGTGGTGATTTTGAATTGCATCTTGAGAGATTGGACGTTGTTTGCTTTTCAGGAAGGGGAGTAGAAAAGAGATGAAGTTGTTTGTGTAAAGTTGTTTGGATGGAGAGTGATGATCTGAGTTTCGAGGGAGCTATAGTGTCTTTATATATTCATTTTCATCTGGTCCCATTTCATCACAAGACTTCTCACGGATATCCAAAGTGTAAGAAGTTCACTTTTTAGGGTGGGAGTGCCGTAGCTTTTGTCAGCTATGCAAGGTCTGGACACAATCTCGTGAACGCATCTTCTCACTTATCCTCTCGCCGTTTATGCGAGAGGCTTTATCGAATAACTAGTCCATCTTGAATACAGCTGGTCAGCTTACCTTATATAGTTGTCGTTGTTTCTGGAATATATTCTCTCTTCCCGGATACAAACCTCAAGATCAAAGAACCAAAGAGTTCAACCCTATTCCCAATTGCTCCACACACTCCCACCAAGCTTTTGTAAAAATCCTAATATATTTTCTTGTTTATGTCCTATCTGCTAGACTACACTACCTCCCAACTGAAGCAAAATGCTTCCTTTCGAATTGGCGACGGAAGTTTCGGGGGAATATCACCTGGATAACACCCGCCATGCAAGTAAGATAGTACACGCAACCTGGGCAATTCACCTCTCCTAGTTCAGCTCTGGCACTAACCTACCTCTCTTAATCACTCATTTTATTGCCAGAAGAGGAAAGAGACGAATAATGGAACGTAGTGGAGTGACTCGACAGTAGTTAATTATAAGAATCATAATTTCTTCTATTCACTCACATTTCTTTGACTCTCTTTATTTCTCTCTTTTATAGTCATACACTGTTATACCCTGCTTCTTCTCTATTCTGCCTACCATTATTGAAAAAAAGAGGAAACACACTTGGGCAGATATCATAAAACCAGACAAATCCGAAGAAATTCGTGATGTAAAAACAAGATTCGTAGAAGCGAATAAGAAGCTTACTCCTAGAACTGTCCCCGTGTTACACAAATAGCCATGAATCTTTTCCTGTCTTGCTTATCTACATCATCAAGATTTTAAGAATATTACCCACTTGAATGTAGATGATACCCTAGTCCCTTTATAATTTCAAGTCGAAATAATACCCAGAAGCACAATGCCGGCTTCCTTGAATTGGCAAGCCCAATACATCTCCAACAATTCAATACCAATCACCCCTACACTTCCATCAAAGCGTTATACTCAAACTGGCCATAGCGGCCACCAACACTTTCACCTCCCAATAAACACCCACGGGACCTAGAGATCCCTTCGCTGGATCCAACGAAATCGAAGGACGAGACCTCTCCGTCTACTGCCGCAAATAAGCGTCCCACCGGCAAAACGCAAGTAAGATCACCCTGGCAACCTCGCTTAGCCCAGCCATCACCCCCCCTGAAATACGAGGACGTCAGCCTTATATTTCTAAGAAATAAAGGGTTTGCATATCCCTCGGAAGCTAGAACCCTATGGAAGCTAGTGACCCACGGAAGCCGGTACCTAAAATCCAACTTGTATTTCAAAGAACAGCATAGCAATACTACCAAACTATTTGCGCAGTCTCTATGCCCTAGCCTGACAACCACGACTCTTACCCCACCCCAATACTTTACTCTGCAAAATCTTATTCCAGTTAAAAAGACACATCTTCTTCCTCCTCCGTTTTCTACTGGCTGATATCATCTGTGAATCTTCGTTGTCTGATTGCCATGGCGTCCTTCGTTATAATGGCCGGATTAATAAGTGTGTTTTGGGGATTAAATTTATACATCAACTGTGGTGTTCTGTTGAGCATAAAAAATATTTTCTCGTGCTGTGTTTGAGCATGCGTCCTCAAACCCACGAATATATTTTCCATATTATCCCATCTCGGAAGTGATAACAGAACTTGCCAGTCTGTAATTTTGGACATACTATTTCTATTGACCACCTCAATATCACGACTGGGGGCATGTGATTGGAGCAGAAGCTCGGTTGAGCTGCCATTTTTATTGGCTGTAGATTCGTTTAACAACATCGCTCGTAGGAGAGAGTCTTGCCCAAGAAGAACTTGAAGCTGGGGTTGAGGCTTGGTACAGCTATGGACTGATTCTATGTGATGGGTAGGTTTTGCTTGTTCCTGTAGAGCAGTTTTATAAATCTTAGAACGAACGACGAGTATATTTTCAGGGTTGGAGGTAGTACTTCTAGAAAGACTAATATAGTAGTAGATAGTAATAGTAGTTAGCTTTTATACCGCTTATTAATAGAATTAATTAATACAATAAATAATCAACTATTTTATCTAAGGTTTATATAAATATTAGATAATTTATTATATCTCTTTTTACTATTAACGTAGTTTATCACCTAGTCGATCATATCACCGAGTCGATTACTTTTCCTTAGTATAGAACTTTACACCTAAATAAATTAACTATAATATATTAAATTAATTATCGCTCTCAGGATCTAACGAACTAGATATATCTATAACTTCTTAACAAGTTCGCGCGTTATAACTAGCTTTTCTACAAGTTCTATAGTACTGCCTAGAAGGTTGCCTCTCCTTATAACTAACTCTCTCCTTACGTATATCGCGTTATACTTGCTTATCTACATCCTACTAAGCTAAAACATCCTATACATCCTCTACTATAAGTGCCTCTCCTTGACGGACATAAGTCTTTTTAGCCTAATAGCGTTTACTTGAAGCTTCATTTAATACGCGAAGAGTATAGACCTCTATAGACAAAAGAGTCATCTTATATACTATTTACTCTATACCCTTTACTAACGTAGCAACTGTTTGAAAAAGAGAAGTTAGTAAGCTTCCTTAGTAACAAGCTATACGATTTCATATATGAGTTAATTATAAAAGTACTTTAGTTAGATTAGAAGGAGTCTAGGAAACCTAGAGAAGGGAGTTAATACTAGATAGCTAAGGGGGAGCTAGAGTCTATAACCTTATATTAAGCTTTAAAAGTACTACTTATAGATTAAATAACACTAGGCTAGCTCTACGAAATCTAGACTAATAGTTTAGAACTATTATTATTTCCTTATATTCTACTATAAAGGCTAGAAAGAACTTAACCTTTATAATATAGTTAATATAGGCCTTAATAAACATCTTAATCTATCGACTATATACCTGTTTTAATATACTAAAGTATCTAATATTAAGTAGCTAGGTTAGATAGAATAAATAAGAAGGTATTCTAAGAGTAATAATAGTATATTTTATATAGTAGTCTTAGAACTTAGCTAATTTATAACTTTTATACTTATCTAAAACTAGTATTTAATATAGACTCTTTATATAAGCTATAGTATATTTATTAAAGTGCTTTAACTATTCTAGACCTATTTTATTATTTATCTAACTATTACTTATTAGTTTAATAACCTACTATAACGATTCTTAAACTAACTAAGGTAACTGAGTATCGCTAGGGTTTGTTCTTATAAAGAGGTTTAATCGCGGACTAGATGTTTACTTAGAGGTAAACTTGTTACTTAACTATAAAGCTATTAAGTGTCAGGGCTTGTAGCAAATGCTTTGAATTGAACTACAGAGGCTGTCTATGTACAAGAAGGATCGATTGTCCTTTCCAATATCGAGTCCTTGCTAGCTTATATACCCAGTCTACACATTCTAGAGGGTTCTGCCAAGAGTACTCTCGAAGGTTCTGTCGCGTCTATGCGTTGACAAGCGAGGTCACGTGAATGCGTCGCTGGACTACTCCAAGACTAACTCCACGGGTGCAACCCTTAACATTA
>LKTO01000526.1:0-34389 GCA_001399465.1 Hymenoscyphus scutula | reverse complement strand
ACTAGATAGACCTATTACCTTTAGCTTAGTTTATATATAATAGCTTAACTATAGAAATAATACTTATATTACTATTCTATACTAACTTTAGATATAAATTACTAGTATATAATAGACTAATAAAAATCATAGTTAATAATTAATTAGCTTAAGTATTAGCCTTAAAGATTAAAGGCCTATATAAGAAACTTATAGAAGATTTATAGTTTATAGTAGAGTATAATATATACTACTATAATAAACGATATAGTTAGAAGCTAACGCTAAAAGAGAGAGATAAAGTCTACTTATAGCGAAAAAATATTAATATAAAGAGACTAAGTAGAAAACTAGACTATATATATATTAGACCGTTTAAAATTAAATAAGTAAAAGAACCTTTAAATTATAAACTAGCTCTACTAAAAATAATAAACATCTTTCTAGTATTCTATATATCTCTACTTAAACTAGTACTACTAGAAGTACTACTAGCTCTACTTATAGAGATCTAGCTAGTTAACCTAAACGCTAAATATAAGGTCGAGAAGAATCTTAACTATAAACTTATTAGAGATAAGATTAAGTATTTAATTAAATAGTTAGATTACCTATATTTAGAGAACACTTAGAAACTAAAAGAGAATATTAGCTAGTATTCAGCGAAGCTAGAGGAGTTCTACTCTTAAAACCTAAGTCTAACTATAATATATATTTAGAAGAGAAAGCCTTAAAGAAGTTTAGGTTAAGGTCTAGGTTAAAGGCGAGGTCGAAGGCGTTAGGTAAAGAAAGAGTAGCTAACCGAGCGGCCTCTTTCTCTCGCTACTTCTTTTCTTTCTACTCTTTATTCTATATTTTTTCTCTTTTCTTAGTAGTATCTAGTTTATTAAGAGTATAGAGCCCGCGACGGACTATATTAATACTCTACTCTCGAAGTTTCTATTAGCGCTACTTAAGCTTATATATATAAGCTAGACTAGCTATAGCTATCTTAATAGCTATATCTCTTTTAAATTTAAGATACTCTTTCTTAAGACGAATACTTTTAAGGTTATTATTTAATTTCTAAAGAGTGTTATATTTAATACTTCGTCTAATATACTCTCTATACTATTATAACTTATTATTTAGAATAAAGTACTTTCGATCGTAACGCTAGTAGTTAGAACAAGGTATAATAGTAGAACTATATATCTAGATTATTTTAGAAAGTAGAATATATTATTTATACTTCTACGTTTTAGAGAATATAATAGAAGAAGGAGAAAGCTACTAGTCTTCTAACGATATTTCTTAGATCGTACTTAAGTATAGAGATACGCTAAGCTAAGAAGAGAATAGTATTATAAATTATATATATATATAACTAGTAAAGACTAGATAGCGCTCTAATAGATTAAGTACTATTATATACTCTTATAGTATTAAGGGATCGGTTAGATTAGCTAAGCGATCTAAGGATTTCTTTATACTAGTAAATATAACCTTAAGTAGATATATAGAGTATCTACTATTAATAAGAATATTTATTATATATATCTAGAATTAGAAGATTAGTTAAATTAAATATTCTATTAAAAAGTTAATAGCTATTATAAGGTATTTAGAAGAAAGAGAAGAGAAGAGGGTTTAGTAGCTAAGAGATTTTAGATAAGAAACGCTAAGATCTATATTATAGTAGATAATAATAGAGATAGACTATAATAGAAACCTAAGATACTAGTATAAGAAGATTCTAGTAGCGAGAAGCTAGTTTAGATATAAGAGTATTTAGTATAAGAGAATTTAGAAAAAGAGATTTAGATAATAAGAGATTATAGTATAAGAGGATTTTAGTATAAGAGGATTTTAGTATAAGAGAATTCTAGTTATAGAGGTCGATTCTAGTATATAATAATTTTAGTATAAGGTAATATAAGAATAAGAGAATTCTTATATAAGAGTATTTTAACTATATAAATAGCTATAATCGAGTTAATACTAATCTAATAAAGTTATTAGCGTTATATATTATAATTATAATATAGATATTTAATATATCTTTTAATATATTTATAAATTTATAAATATATAAATATTAAGTAATAATAGTCTTTAATAGCTAAGTATATTAAGAGTATAATTATAGCTAATACTACTCTATATAATAATAAAGGCTATAATATAAATACTTATTTTATTATTACTTAGTATATTAAATAGATAGTACTTCTTTCTAGTAGTTATCTAGTATATAATATTTTAGTAATAATAATAATCTATAAACTTCTAAAGAAGATATAAGAGATTCTTAGCTTTACTATATATATTCTCATAGCGTTTAAAGCTATCTTAAAAATTATAACTTATAGTAGCTACTATATTAAGTTTAAGAACTCTCTTAAGAGAAGAAAACTTTAGTTTATAGTATAGAAAATAGAGAGTAGTAAGAGAGTTTTAGAGGAAAAAAGAAGCTAAGAAATTATAAAATAGTTAAGGAGTTATAGAGTACTATTAGAACTTGACTATCTTTAAACTATTTATAGTATATAAGATATTAGAAGAAGAAAAAAGTATAGAAATATATATTTTAAATTTAAAACTATATTCTATTTAAAAGAAATAAGAGGTCTAGAGAGGTAAAGATCTAGTAATATTTTAAGAAATATAACTATATACTTTATTTACTCTTATAAAGGTTAATAATTAAGTTTAAAATAGCTAACTCTATCTATAAGATAGTCGCGTATAGCGCTTTATAGCTTATCTTAAATACTATTAATACTAGAGACTTTTTACTAGTTAGTATAGTAAGAAAAAAAAATACTAGATAACTTACTAGTAATAAGTAATTAACTAGATCTTCTAGTCTATCTCCTAGACTTAACTTCTCTCTCTATAACTATCTTTATATTCTATTTAATATTATCTACTAGCTTCTTCTTAATATACTTATTAAGAGATAATATTATATAATTTATATTTATTTATAAAGCTATTTACAACTATAGATAAACTAGTATAGACTAGTCTAAGCTAGCTTAAAAGATAGATCTTCTTAAAAATCTCTTCTCTCTTTATAATTAATTAATTTAACTAAGTTATAATTATTCTCGACTTATACTTATACTATAATAATACTCTTCTCTAACTTTCTTTTAGAAGATATCTTATAATAAGGCTTTATCTAGATAAACCTTTATATATTTTCTAAAGAATATTAGAGTATTACTTAATTTATAGTATATTAAAATAGTTAGAATCTATTTTCCTCTATTAGTAGAATAAGAATATTATAGCTTTAGCGCTATATATAAAACTATTATCTAGTATATCCTCGCTTAATATACTATTTAGAAGCGACTAGGCTACGATTATAATATCTACCTCTATTAGATCTTATAACAGTTATCCCCTACGCTGCGGCCAGGATCACACCACCCTGCCTCAGGCACTAACTTTACAGGGGTAGGAACATCAAAATAAACATATAAACAATAACAAATAACACAAATATAATTAACTTCAACGCTTTATTATACTACAAATACAATGTGTGAATCAACTAGATTTAATACAACCAATAAGGGTACTCTTTGGCCTGATACTCCACTACTCAAAAACATAGGAACTCAATTTCAACCTTTGCAATTGCCGCATCGCTACTTTGAGATTATACTACCAGATAATGTGTCTTCTAATAGTCCTATCTCTCTTTTTACACTCTACTACCCTCCTGAAATTATTAAGTCTATTGTCAAGCATATAAACAGCTATATCAGAGAGCCGCAAGACCACTTAGCAAGCCGTGCTCGCGCAAATGAGTAGTATCTAACCAATGCTACGGAAATCTACACCTTTCTTACAATCTGTATTTATAGCACTTTATTTAAAGAGAATGAAATTGCCGACTATTAGGACACCAACTGTAATACCCTAAAACACCCTATTTCTAAGCATATGGCTAGAGATCGATTTCAAGAGCTTCATATACGGTTCCGGCTACATAGCAAGGAAAGTAAGACCCTCTATTCAAAGGCAAGCATTCTTACTAATTATTTATCTTAACTCTTCTAACTCTAGGTATAGGTAGAACCTCTTTCTATATATATTATGGCTGTTAATCAGGCTGTTTAGAAACCTAGCACAAATCTAGCCGTAGACAAGATCATGATCCGGTATGAAGGTAGATCTTCTTATACTACAACTATTCCTAGCAAACCAACACCCACTGGCTTTAAAGTATGGGGTATTGCTGATAAGGGATTCTTGTATTTATGGAATTAGTATACTCCTAACGTAACTCATCACGTAATGCGTCTAATCACGTAATGCGCCTACCACCAAAATACACCAAAATTTAGAAAACTTAATTCTGAAATAATTAGCATAATTAAGATCGTATAGCTTAGATCTTTTAAATATAATATCTCTATATACTATTAAACTGATTTCTAAAAGGGTTTATTTTTAGAAAGTCTAGTTAGAAAGTTAGTAAAACAAGTGGGTCTAAAATCGTCTTTTTTTCTTGAAACTGTAATAAATGCTTTAAGAAACATTATAGAGCTTAGCCCTTCAAAAAATAATATTACTATATACTAATAAACCTCGATATAAAAGGGTTAGTATTAATACAGCTAGCATAAAAAGTTATTTCAGAATCAAAATTTTCAAATTTTGGTGTATTTTGGTGGTAGGCGCATTACGTGATTAGACGCATTACGTGATGAGTTACGTTAGAGACAAAAACAGCCCCTTGGATGTTAAAACCCCGGTTGAGCTTGGAGGTACTAAAAAGGAAGGAAAAGGAGGCAATAAAACGCAAGCGGTTGCCCTTAAGTTGATTAAATCACTCCCTAGCAAAGGCTACCATATCTTTATAGACAATCTCTTTACTTCAACAAAATTTCTTAAGCTATTACGTAAGAGAGGCTACGGCGCTACTAGTACATGCCGTACAAGGTCAGGTGTTATTTCCAAGCTTATAGAGGTCAAAAAGAGCAATAAGGGAGATTCAATACCTTAGGGGACAAAGATATACTTACCGACACCCTTAGAGCAAGTACTACAAATCGGTTAGAAAGACAATGCCTTTTGTTTAGCTATGTCTACAGTCATTTCCGGAGATCAAAAGACATTACGTAATAGGAGACGTCCAAAAGCAAGTTCTAGCAAATCAAAGACTTCTCGGGTACCTTTCGGCGACAAACTAAGAAAAGAACTCTTTATTCTAACTTTGTTTGACGAATATAACTTCAATATGGGTGCTGTAGATCGCCAAGATCAACTATTCGCCTCTGCGCCTGGTCTACGCCAAGTAAGGAGGGGTGGAGCACAAGCAATTGAGCACTGGCTACTCTTAACAGTGCTCATCAACAGCTATTTGCTTGCTTTGTACTCTGATGTTGATCGAGCAAGAGAAATCAACTTCCGTAGCCAGAAAGACTTCAGATTACAGCTAATTGAGTCACTTCTAGCTATAGGAAGAGAGGCACCGTTGTCAAATAAAAGACAAGTCTCACATATGAGCCAGGACGCTGGTTTTATGCCTACTAAACAGCATAGACTAGCCAAAATAGAGAAGAGGAGGCAGTATACTTACTATAAAGGTCTCAGGCATTAAGATAGACCTAAAAAAAGAACTACATTAGCTCAAATTGTAGCAAACGAGGGTAGATCTTCTGATAGGAGGCTTACTAGCTATGGATGTAAACAGTATATAGTTTAGCTTTGTAATAATATGTCTTGTTTTGATGTATTTCATAGAAAGGAAGAAAATTGACCTCTGAATTTATCTATTACGTTATTGTTATTGGCTCGCTTCGGAATCTTGGCAGAGAGCACAGACCACTGTGATCCTGGCCGCAGCGTAGGGGATAGTCACGAGGGTTCATTCACAAGAGTTGGATGTCACATGCTCGCTTAGCGAGACGCGCTAGGACTAGCGTCGTACGACCTGTATTTAGTTCTCAGCTCTCTCGAGCTCTTCTTCTCTCCTCATCTATTGTCCTAAGAATAGAGTATTGTTTGTTCCGACTGTTCAGAAGCACATCTGTCACATTACAATAGATCCTCTAGAGAGCCCTAGAGTATTCCCAGGTCTTTTTCGGACAGTAGTTACGAGAGCCTGGCTCTAGGTCTCGGCCAACACCGGTCCACCCTACAGTAGCGCTTGCGAGCGTGCTACTCCCCTCATGTTCATGTTCACGATTGTGGTGCTTGCGAGCGAGCCACTACCCTCTCACGTCCACGCCTTTAGGATAGTCGACAGTTCCATGATGTGCTATACGTGTCCGTGTTAAACGACAGTTCTATAGTACGTTGTGCGTGTCAGACGTTATTCTACCCTTACCCCCTCACGTCCACGATCACGGCTCTTGCGAGAGCACCTTATGTTTTTTAACGGGAGCATGGCCCTCGGGCACCCGTTATTTTTTGTTTTTGCTTTTGGAGCTGATACCTTACTATCACCACAATTAGCGAGACGCTTCTCCTTCGGATCAGCTGATACTTAGCTACGGCTGTGAGGAACGACCTAGCTTCGTTGGCAGACTCTTACTCTCTAATTGTACAACAATCATCGAACTCTCTGCCTACCTCCGAAGGCAGATGCCTCTTCGATCCGCCAATTCGCGACCTCTTAATTGAGCCTGTCCGACAATCTATACTTCGAACAAACTTGTCTCTTTCGCGCACATTCTTTTCGACAACTCTTACAATAGGTGCCCACCAGACTCAGGCTACCTCTCTCTATCGCTCCTACAGGACCGACGAGCTAGCACGAAAATACGACTCTACGCTCTTCGCAAACGGTTAAACCTGCCTCGCACATACTCTACATTCACCCTCCTCCGGCAACAACTACAGCGAGCCAAGGAACTCAAATGCTTCTAGCATCAATTCTATCGGCACATCTACTTCACCACACACTCGTTCTACTTCCTCTGAATACAGACAACAATACAGGGCTGAAGCCAGATGTACACGATATACAAGCCTCTAAGGCACTCAAAACCGGTGGGAAGGCAAGGAAGCAGATAGCAAGGCTTGGTTAGGCTTCTTTGAAGAGATCAGTAACGCCAGCAGATATAAGGGACATACAAAGGCAATTGATTTATCCTTTTTAACGCTCGGGGCAAGCTCTTTTCAAAGGGAGGGGTGATGTAACGGTTATAGTCACAAGGGTTCATTCACAAGGGTTAGATGTTACATGCTCGCTTAGTAAGACGCACTAGAACTAGCGTCGTACGACCTGTATTTAGTTCCCAGCTCTCTCGAGCTCTTCTTCTCTCCTCATCTATTGTCCTAAGAATAGAGTGTTGTTTATTCCGACTGTTTAGAAGTACATCTATTATAGATCTCTACTTATAAGGAAATAAGAGAGGATATAACTTACTAATATTATAAATCTACTATACTAGATAGATCTAATAAGTATAGACCTCTTAAGTATTATAACTATAAATAAGCTACTTTAGATAAGGTAAATATACTATAATTTTAAAGTTACTAGCTACTATAAGAATATTCTTATAGTCTTCTATAGAAATACTCTTTCTATAGAGTTCGCTAAATAGTATCTATAGATTTATAGTATACTTACTTCTAGTATAATATAAGAGTTCTTATATTAGACCTCTCTAAGCTTTAATAAAAAGATTAATATAATCTAATAGTTTATCTATCTACGAAATTACTATATATAGATAACTCTATAAGAACGTCTAGAAGCTTATAGATAGTATCTAAAGATTAATAGTCTACTTAGCTTTAATATTAAGTAGCTTCTAAAGCTATATATAAATTCTAATAGCTCTATATTTATAGGTAATATAAGCTTATATATATCTATATCGAAAGATACTATTTTAGCGAATAATTATAAATAATTATACTATATATATAAGTAAGAAAAGTCTAGCTAAGATATATAAGTATATATAAGAGAAATTATTTTTAGAAGATAGATATTACTAAATAGAGTATATAGTAAGCGTAGCTAAGGCTTAGTAGATATAAAGGAATATTTTATACTAAGATTAGTAGAATAGAGATACTAAGAGTAAGAGAATTAACTCTACTAATAATATACTCTATATAATATATTAACTAGAAAACTAGATAATATACTAACTAGGAAACTAGATAAGAGAATAACTTACTATAACTATAAAGAGGTTCTAAGACTATAATAAAGAGAAGAATAACTATAATACTATTATTACTAATATATAGAAGATAGTAAGTATACTTACTATAATATCTACTAACTAGTAAATCTATAAGATTTCTAAGGTAAGATATAGTAAATAGTAGAATTATATTAATTACTAGAAGTGTTCTAGTCTAAAGTCTAGCTTATAAGATAGTTATATTCTAGAACCTTAAGTAATATATATTCTCTATAAAGTAGATTAGCTATATTATAATACTAGCTTAACTCTATAGACCTAGAAGCTAGTATCGATTAAGAATATAGTAGTAGACTAAATACTTTAATATAAGAGATAGAATATATCTAATAAAGCGAGTAAATAAAGAGAATCTACTAATTATAAGAAGGAGACTAAAGCTACTACCTATAATAATAGTATATATTATACTTATATCTATACTAAATAAATAAATATAAAGATAATAAACGACTTAAAGGTAGAAAGACTATTATAAATAATAAGAAGAATTTAAAGAGAGAAAGAGAAGAAGAGAAAGATAATTATAAAATAAAATATAGAATCTCTCTACTTACTAAGCTTAAGAGATAGTTCTCTCTAAAAGCTATAGACTAAATAAGGTTGTCTTATTATCCTTAAAGGTTACTAAGAATTATTTATAACTATCTAAAAAGTACTATCTATAATCTTAAATTAAACGCTAAAATTTAAGTAAGTCTATATTAGATACTAGCCTTTCTAGAATCTCTTAGAACCTTAGAGAGAATATTAGCTACTTCTTTTAAATAACTTAAAGATAGAAAGATAATTATAAATAATAAGAAGAAACTTTAAGAAAGAGAGAAGACAGAAGAAGAAGAATCGTAGAGTAGAATATAGAATGTTTTTACTTACTAAGCTTAAGAGATAGTTATAGTCTTCTTAAGAAGTTACTAGCTAGATAAGGTTACCTTATTATTCTAAAAGGTTATCGAACGTTAGTTATAACTATTTTAGAGCTCTTAGTAGAGCTGTCTACTAAATTAGCTACTTCTTTTAGAGGATTATAGAGATAGAATTAAGTTAAGTATAGAACTATTTTAAGATACTATAAGCTTTAAGGTTAGTACTATTAAAGAGTGTTCTTACTAGTAGAAAAGAGTTAAAGCTACTAACCTCTTATAAAATAACTCTTATAACTTATAATTATTAATTCTTATTTCTATAATATTACTAGATAAAACTATAGATAGTAATAGTCTTTAATTTTATATTAATAACTATAATATAAATTTATAATTCTAGTATCTATCTCTATATAGTAAGATATATCTTATTATAAGACGAATCTCTAAGTTAATTATCTTAAGTCTATCTTTTATAAATCTATAAAGTTTTTATTAATATATTATTACTCTTTATCTATTTCTTTCTTCTTTAAGAGGCTAGTCTATAATAAGAAAACTACTATAGTTAATTATACTACTAATTACTTTATTAATACTATCGATCGCTACTTTAGTAGTTTCTCTCTACTTAATTATAATAATCTATCTATTTTTATACTAAATCTATCTAGATAAAGAGAGAAAAGTATAGAAAATACTAAGAGTTTTAACTATAATTTAGCGAGCTTATATAATATAATTATAGCTATACTAAATTAGTATATAATAATTAGATAAAGTATAGTACTCTTCTTAAAATTCTATAAGCTATATATCTACCTCGCTTACTATAGAGAGAGTAAATAAGCTCTTACTATATTATAATAACTTATAGACCTTCTCTAAGATTCTTATAGTCTAATTAGATATAATCTATAGATATATTTTAAATAAGTTATATAATAGAAGAGAAAGAGCCTAGCTTAGTAGTAGAATTTTTATCTATTATTATACTCGCTACTATTCTTATTACTATTATACTTTAAGGTAGCTATCTTATCTCTATAGTATATCTCTATTAAGTTTAACTAGAATAACTACTACTACTAAAAGAGCTCTAGAGAACTTTCTAGTATTAAAATATAGCTAATATAGTAATACTCTCGACTACTTATAGTTACTATATATAGTTACTACTATAAGAATATATAGGAAAAGAAAGTATAAAGTCTATTTAGAGTAGACCGCTCGCTATATAAGATTAGAGAGAGAAGTAATAGTCTATTAGTAAGATTTCCTCGCTTTAGAGTACTCTAACTACTTATTAAGATTAGCTATAAATTATAAGCGTCGCCTCTTTACTAATTATATAATATCGCTTATTCTATTCTAGAGGTAAAATAGAAGCTTTAAAACTAATAAAATAGTTCTTATTATAGTAACTACTATAAGAGTTATTATAGAATTAATCGCGACTACCTCTACTATTATCGCTCTTTTTAGTTAGATAGACGCTATAGATATAGCTATATCTATAGCTAGATCTATTCTTTCTACTACTATAGCTACTATAGAAATTAGAACAGCTAGCGTTAGAGCTAGTATTATAGCTATAAGTAAAGGCGCTATTATTAGAGTAGAAGCTCTTAGTAATAGAAGTAGCGCTAGTATCGCTCTTACTATATTAGTTATATCTATCGGCTAGACTATTATAGAATATAATAAGAATAACGATTATAATAGCGATAGTAGCTTTATCTAGAACTACTAGAAGTCTATTATAATAGTATTAGAGCTTATAGTAAGTACTTTAAATTAAACTATAGAGGCTGTCTATATATAAGAAGGATCGATTGTCCTTTCTAATATCGAGTCCTTGCTAGCTTATATACCTAGTCTACACATTCTAGAGGGTTCTGCCAAGAGTACTCTCGAAGGTTCTGTCGCGTCTATACGTTAACAAGCGAGGTCACGTGAATACGTCGCTAGACTACTCCAAGACTAACTCCACGGGTACAACCCTTAACATTACCCCCCTCCCTACTTTTTAAAAGGTAGGTGTCCCCCCTCTAGTAAAAAATTCCTCAGCAAATCATCCATCCTTCGATATTGCCTTAGCTTCTACCATTGCTATTACTTCGGTATTCTTTAACAGGCTCTATAAAACCCGTATACCAATTGCCGTTCCATGAATAAGTATTCTAATACCTCTCCAGGCCCAGTGTCCTTATGCCGACAGGGTACAAAGCATCTAATTCCTGTCGACCCATAAATGAGTATTCTAATGCCTCTCTAGGCCCAGTCCTTATTCCGACAGGGTGCAAAGCATCCAATTCCTGCCGGCCCATTAAGGAGTATTCTAATGCCTCTCCAGGCCCAGTGTGTGCTCTGTCCAACTTCGTGGTCCATAGCTGCCCCTTTTCCTTCAAGCTAGCACTCGGGGCCCGAGTACTCCATGCAGTATTATAATGCCTCTGCAGGCCCCAGTGAGTGAGTATTATAATGCCTCTGCAGGCCCGTGTACGCTCCGTCCGTAACTGTCCGTAGCTGCCCCTTTTGTTCAAGCTAGTACTCGGGGCCCGAGTACTCCATGCAGTATTATAATGCCTCTCCAGGCCCAGTTCCATGAATAAGTATTATAATGCCTCTCCAGGCCCAGTGTCCTTGTGCCAGGAGAGTGCAAAGCATCCAATTCCTGCCGGCCCATGAATGAGTATTATAATGCCTCTCCAGGCCCGCTGCAAAGGCGCTGTCTTTCCAGTGTCAATCCGACACTCCGCTAACTATATACCGGGTGCCGGTACCATAGCCGTACGTACAAGCCTCTCCGGTCCTGTACGATTGAAGCCTGTTTAGACAACTGTTGCTCTTATCTAAGTAAGTATTATAATACATCTCTAGGCTAATAGTCGCAAGGTCGTCCTTCCAGTGTTAGTCCAACACTCTACTAACTATATACCAGGTGCCAGTACTATAGCTGTACGTACAAGCCTCTCCAGTCCTATACAATTAAAGCCTGTTTAGACAATTACTTCACTTATCTACCAATCGTATTATAAAGCCTCGTCAGGCTGTCCGCTATTCACACTATTACTCGCACGAAACGTTTCGGAGTAGGTATTATTAAGCTTCCGCAGGCTCTAATGATTAAGTATTAAAATGCCTCTCCAGGCCCCAGTGAACGAGTATTCTAATGCCTCTCCAGGCCCAGTAGATGAGTATTCTAATGCCTCTCCAGGCCCAGTAAATGAGTATTATCATGCCTCTCCAGGCCCAGTAAGTGAGTATTATAATGCCTCTCCAGGCCCCAGTGAATGAGTATTCTAATGCCTCTCCAGGCCCAGTGAGTAAGTATTATAAAGCCTCCGCAGGCTGTCCGCTGGCCTTGCTATCCGCAAGGGCTTCCGTTGCCTTTGAGTATTATAAAGCCTCCGCAGGCTCGTCCGCTGGCCTTGCCGTCCGCAAGGGCTTCCGTTGCCTTGGGTATTATAAAGCCTCCGCAGGCTGGTCCGCTGGCCTTGCCGTCCGCAAGGGCTTCCGTTGTCTTTGGGTATTATGAAGCCTCCGCAGGCTGGTCCGCTGGCCTCGCCGTCCACAAGGGCTTCCGTTGTCTCCAGGTATTATCATGCCTCCGCAGGCTCGTCCGCTGGCCTCGCCGTCCACAAGAGCTTCCGTTGTCTCCAGGTATTGTCAAGCCTCCACAGACTCGTCCGCTGGCCTTGCCGTCCGCAAGGGCTTCCGTTGTCTCTAGGTATTGTCAAGCCTCCACAGGCTCGTCCGCTGGCCTTGCTGTCCGCAAGGGCTTCCGTTGTCTTTAGGTATTATAAAGCCTCCGCAGGCTGGTCTGCTGGCCTTGCTTTTACGAGTGTTTCCGATGAATAGGAGTAGTCCTTACTCCTATATACCCCTCCGCAAAAAAATCTACCAGGTTTTAGGTCGATTTCCGTTCCAGTATTGCCGCCACAGCCCTTTGAGTTTTAAATCGATCCTAATGTCAGGGCTTGTAGCAAGTACTTTAAATTAAACTACAGAGGCTGTCTATATATAAGAAGGATCGATTGTCCTTTCCAATATCGAGTCCTTGCTAGCTTATATACCCAGTCTACACATTCTAGAGGGTTCTACCAAGAGTACTCTCGAAGGTTCTGTCGCGTCTATGCGTTGACAAGCGAGGTCACGTGAATGCGTCGCTGGACTACTCCAGGACTAACTCCACGGGTGTAACCCTTAACAAATAGATAACTTAATTAGCCTCTTCTATAGTATTACTCTTTATAACCTCTATAACTATCTAAATCTAAAGTAGATAACTATTAATAGTAATAATTTCGTTATAGAGAATATCTATAGTAAGTAGTTCTACCTCTCTCTAATCGAGGTTAAAGGTACTCTTATCTTTTATATAGACCTAATATAATACTTAGAATTAAGTAGTCTATATATTCTAGCGAACTAGTAAAAGGTCTAAAAGATACTTAATAGAGTATATAATCTATACTAAGGTTTAGCTTATTATAGAGTTAGAGTTAGAGATATATAGCTAATAGAATATATTAGTAGATAAATTATATATATACTACTAGTATTCTATATTTAAGCTTCTGTTTCTCTAGAACTCTCTTCTCTTCTTACTTAGTTATTTACTTAATATAGTAGTTTCTAGTTTAACTCTATATTTATTATAGTAAGTAGTAGTTTACTCTATATAGTAATATTATAACTAAGTTATCTCTTCGCCTAGAAAGGCCTATTATAATATCCTACTTTATTTTATTTATTTTTACCTTTTACTATATTATATATTACTAAACGTAGTATACGTTATATATCTCTAAATAATAGCTTTATAAACTCTTCTAAACGCTTATAGAAGGCGTACTATTAGAGGTAGAGGTAGAGGCTATGTCTTCTCTCCTTACTTAGTATTACTAACTATTAGAGCCTTAATTACTATCTAGTAAATAGATAACGAATCCCTTCTCGAAGAGTAAACTTAAGAGCGCTAGAGAACTAGAAGCTTCTCTCTCTCGCTAGTACTAATCTCTTCTATATAGTACGAATAAATTATAGTAAGACTCGACTCTCTTAGATAAGAGAATATATAACTCTACGCTACTCTCTAGAGAAAAAACACATCTCTAGACAACTCTATTCCTACTATTAAGAAGGGTAAAGTAGCTACTAGACATCTATATTATTAATTATATTAGAGCTCTACTAGCTAGAACGCTAAACTTAGCTCTAAAACTAAGGATATACCTTAGCTAGACGATAGTGTTAATCTATCCTTAGTTTAGTAGTAGGTCTTACTTAAAAGTAAGCTAATAATAAACGTAGATTACTTTACTACTAAATTAGATAAGAAAATATATATTTTTACTTATACTACTAACAAGGTAGCCGTACTACTAGAAACAGCTATAGTAGCTAAAGACGACTCTAAGAACGCCTTTCTAGACTAGGAATCTATAGTTGCTTATCTAGTTATAAGTCTATAGAACTCTTATAAAAGAGCTAACGTAAGAGAGGCCTATAAGGAGCTTACTATAGAATCCGACGAGTTCTTCTTCGACTTTAAGCTTAAATTTCTATAATATACTACTCGAGGAAGAGTTATAAAGTTAGAATAAAAGGACGATATATACGATAAACTTACTAAGCTCTTATAAGACGAAATATATATTAAGGTCTAAAAGATTAATAACTTTAATAACTTTATAGATCTCACTTCTAGAACCGACGTAAGACTTAAAAGAGATAGAGTTAGAGCCTAGACTACTATTAAGGCTAGGACTTATATAAAGATTAGACGCTCTACTGTTCCTTCCTTACTTCCGACTCTACTACAAGCTAGTACGAACACAGCCTCTCCTTTACCTCGCTACAACCCTCCTTTACCTCGCTACAACTCTCCTTTACCTATAAAGTAAGTTACTCGACGATACAAGTCTACTAGCTCTTAACCTGAAATCATATACTATAATTATAGGAAGTCAGGCTATATAAGCTCTAAATGCCTACACTCTAAGCGAGAATCGAACTTAAATAAGATTATAGAGTAAGAGAGTAAAAGCGAAGTAGAAGACAAACTGTCGAGAAATAGAAACGTCTAAGAGAAGACTTCTTCTTAGACGAGTTAGTTAATCTAGCTAAGCTAGACCTATAGTAGTTAATAGGTAGAAAGTATATAACTACCTTATATAACTTATTAATAAATAGATATATACTTTCTTTATAAGTACTTATTAACTCTAGAGTAAATAGATTTAATTTTATTAATAGAACTATCGCGATAGACTAGACTAAATTCTTAGAAATTAAAGCTTAGTAGCTACTATAACCTATCTCTATCTTAGGATATAATAGTTAGAGTAGAGTAAATATCTCTTATATCCTCTATCTATACCTTATAATTAATAGACGGCGATAGTTAAATCTTCTATTTATAATTACTCTCTTAGGCTCTTACTATTAGAGCTTAATATAGTTTACTATCGAGTCGGCTATATTACTAAGTCGGCTACTTAAAATATATATAAAAAACGTCTATATAACTCTAGTAAAAATCTATAGTTCTTAATAAAAATTAATAAAATTAAAAACTTTACTTTATTACTATATATATAAGTAATATTAGAAATCTTAGATACTTACTAATTATAATAGCTAAGTTATTAAAGAAATTAAAAAAATTCTATAAATATATAAAGGTAATTTTAAGCGAATCGTTACTTATAGCTAGTAAGCGTCTATAAATCTTAATATTACTTATTTATATAGTAACTAAGGAGATTTTTTAATTTTATTAGTTTTTATTAAGAATTATAGATTCTTACTAGAGTTGTATAGACGTTTTTTATATATATTTTAAGTGGCCGACTCGGTGATATAGCTAACTCGGTAGTAAACTATATTATAGTAAATACTAATAAATTAAACTATAGAGGTGTCTATATATAAGAAGATTCGATTATCCTTTCTAGAGTAGAGTTCTTACTACCTTATATACTTAGTCTACTTATTCTAGAGGATTCTACTATATATTCTTTCTAAGGTTCTATTAAGTTAATACGTTACGATTAATACGTTATATTACTAAGCAAGGTCACGTGCTCACGTCGCTAGAGTACTCTAAGACTTACTCTACAAGTATAACCCTTAACATTACCTCTCTCTCTACTCTTATAGATAGGTGTCTAGAGCTACTATATCCTTTAATTTAGTAGTAGGTTCCTATATTAGATTCGTATAGCTAGTCTATTTAACCTTATACTTAAGATAAGTATAAGAGCCTCTCTCTAGAAGCCTCTTTCGCTACTAGCCTAAAATTCTCTCTATTTACTACTCTATAGAATCATCTACTAAAATTATAGATAGTTAAGCGTCGTCTATAATTTAACTAGGTAGTAGATCTATAGTAGCTAGCTATAATAAGTCTATATTAAAGACGTTATAGATACTAGGTAGTATATATAGCCTATATGTAGATAGGCTAATAACCTTAATAACTATAAATTTTATAGATTAAGCGTCGAGTTTCTTACTAGCCTTCTCTATCTATATATTCTATAAGCTTAAATAGACTTTATCTCTAACCTTATATAAAGAGGTAACATTCTATAAACGATTAGCTTATATCTCTTAGTTCTACTATACTCTTACTATTAACAACTAAGCCTACTCTATAATAGCCTTAATTCTTACTACTATTACTTTACTCTTCTAGATTAGAGTCTTTATATATATAGATGTTATAACGTTTATTAATAGGTTAATAGTCTATAATAGATAGCTATAACTAAGTTAAAAAGAGCTTATACCCGTTAATATTAAATCTCGTCTATTAAGAGCTAGTTAGACTACTAGTAGCTAGTTAGCCTAATCGTCTTATATAGAATTAATCTATTATTATAGAAGTGTCTCTACTTTAGTATTTACTCGTTCTATTAAGCTGTCTATTTATAGGTAGAAGGCTATAGAGATCTGTCGTTTAATCTATAAAAAGTTATAGATAGTCTTCTATACTTATCTAATAAATTATAGACCTCTATCTAATACTATTACTCTTAGAAGTCTATATAAGCTATAGTATAAAGAGATAAATAGACAAGTAAAGTCTTCTAATAATATAGTTAAATTATAAGCCTTAAGTAGTAACCCTTTATCTAAACGGTCTATAAAAACTACTATTATATCGAAACCTCTACTTATAGAAAGTAGTCTAATAAAATCTACTAAGATCTTCTACTATTACTATTCTAGAATAGGTAATAGACGAAGTAAGCCTTGTTTATAGTCTCTCTAGACCTTAGTATATCTATAAATCTTATAATTATAGATAAACTACTTAATAGTAGTCTATAAGTTTAGCTAGAAGAACTCTCTTAAAACTACTATAATTATTCTATTCTTACTAGAATAGCTCGTAAGAGTAGAGTTGTAGATTTACTATATAATTACTATTTATAACAGTTTATAATCTAGGACCTATAGTCTACCTCTAAACTATAAAGAGCTGTCTTTATTAATTAAGTAGTTAGAGATAGAGACTTTAACTAGAGAAGCGAGGTCTATTAGAAACACTCTGTTTCCTTAGTAAATAGTATCTATAAGATAATTAAAGTTTTTATTCTATATCTTTCTCTTTTCCTAGAGGTTCTATAGCTAGTTTATAAGGCTATGTCTCTCTATTAACACTAGTACTAGCTATATAGTATTCTCTTAAATTATTCTATCTAGAATTAGTTATACTATTCTATAATTAAGCTATTTATCTCCCTTCTCTAGAAGGTTCTAGTCTCTTCTTATTAACGTGTCTAGTAGCTCTCCTTCCTTACCTAGACGGTATTAGATTATTAGGTTAAACTTACTTAGTATTAACTACTATTATATTTATCTTTTAAATAGCTTATAAACTATTATAAAGTATTTAAGGTTCTTATAGTCTATAAGGACTATAAACTACTCTATACTCTTTAACTCTACTTTCTATTCCTCGAGACATCGAATAATAGCTAATAACTCTTTATTATATATCAGATAGTTATACTCTACAAGTATATACTTCTTTAAGAAGAAGGCTACAGGCTGTAACACGCTATCCTTTACTTAAGAGAGTACTCTCTCTAAGTAGTACCTAGAAGAGTCTGTTTTAAGGACTGTCTTATAATCTAGGTTAAACTAGGCTAGTACTAGAGCTTCTATAAAAGCTTACTTTAATTACTTAAAACCTTCGTTTACTTTAGCTATCTAACAGAAGGTTATATCCTTCTTAACGAGTTCGTAAAGAGGAGCTATAATCTATAAAAAGTCCTTAATAAATCGTCGGTAGAAGTTCGTAAATCCTAGAAATCTAAAGACGCCTTTTATAGTCGTTAGTGCTTTCTAATCTATAATAGCCTATACTTTAGCCGGGTCTATCTATAAACCTTACTCTACTTTAATAATAAATCTAAGGTACTTTGTTAACTATACCTTAAATTCGTACTTATTAATATTAAGCTATAGCCTAGCATCCTAGAGCCTTCGTAGTACTTTATAGACATACTTACGATACTGTTTACAGGTGTCGTCTATAAAGACTAAGACGTCGTTAATATATACTAAGACAAAGTTGTCTAAGAACTCTTAAAGCGTATAGTTAATATATCGTTAGAAAGTACTTAGAGTATTTATAAGTCTAAAAGAGGTAATAAGCTATTTAAAAAGCCTAAAGCGTGTCTAGAAAGTAGTTTTCTACTTATCTCCTTCCTTAATCTATATCTTATAAAAAGTAGTAATAACATCTATTTTTATAAACTACTTAGCTTTCCTAATCTAGTTAAGTGTCTCTTAAATCAAGGGTAGTAGGTAGCGGTTCTTATAGATTAACTTATTTAGTGCTCGGTAGTCGTAACAGAACCGTAGGCCTCTCTCTAGCTTCTATATAAAGAGTACTAGCGCGGCTACTAAAGAGTTGCTTACTTAAATGAATTCCTTATCTAGTAGCTCTATAAGCGTTTTACGAAGTACTAATAGCTTGTTCCTTAACATGTTATAGAGCGGTCTCTATAGTACTGTCTCTTCTAATCTACTAGCGGTCTATAAAAGCTTAATACTATGATTAGTTCCTTCTCGATGTATAGGTAACTTGTCTACTTTCTTTCTATTAAATGCTAGGTAGAATTCAGGACTAATCTAGCTAGGCAGCTTCGTTCACAGGTCTGTATATTTTTTCTCCGCTAATGCTTTCGTGATGTCTATAAGGCTTACTATAAAGACCTATAGCTTACGTTTTCGGCTCGTAAGAAAGTAAAAGGAAGCTGTACTTACTTACTTATAAGAATATAGGTTCTTTTCTAGTTTGCTATAAACTTCTAACCTAGAATCCTAAAAGCGTAAGTATTCTCTTTTAGCGTTAAGTAATACTCGCTCTTTCCTTAGCTATAATTTTCCTAGAATTATTTTATAACTCTTAATTCTTAGAATAATATAAGTATAGACTTACTTCTACTAGTACTCTCTAATATCTATACTAAAGGATATAGCCTACAATACTATATCCTCTAAGACTCCTCCTACTAACTATAAATGTCTTAGTTTAATTTATATATAAGAGAGCTAGTAGCGTTAGATAAAGCGGTCTAAAATAATTCTATAAACTAAATACTCTAAATCTACTAAGGCTTGTAAAGTAGCTACTCTATTTACTAAAGCTAATATAAGAAGTAGTTTTTCATCTATATATTCCTTCTTAAACTATCTCTATATATCTATTATTAATAACTCTCTTTATTACTTCTACTAGCGCTTTCTAATAGAAGCCTCTAGTTTTCCGAGTTCGAGGAAATCTCTTTCTCTTCTTCTAATTCTAGTACTACCTCCTTAACCTCTATCCTCTATTTATAGACTGTATTAGTTATTATAGGCTGTCTTACTAGTTTATATAGATATACTTAAGTAAAATAACCGGTAGCTCTATAATAGATATAGTAACTAGTATAGAGACGATTATCTTTTTCTTTCTAAGACATCTATTTAGCACGCTAAGTACTAGTTGTTAAGACTCTCGTAGGTGCTAGTTCCTGATCTATACTCTCTATAGACGCTTTATAGATAACTCTATTATATAGGTTTTACTAAAGAGTATTCGTAGATAGCTTCTAAAAGGTCTATAGTATTCTAGAGTTTCCTTAGTTCGTAGGCTAGTATATTCTAGCTTTATATACTCTTAAGCGGTTATCTATTTCCTTAATAATAGAGTAGTAGAATTTAAAATCTAGTTAAGAAGAAACTATAATTATTACCTTAACTAGCTTATCGCTTAGTATTTAGTTAAGGGATAGTTTCTTTATATCGTTAGGCTATAATCCCTCTTCTAATTCTATAAGTAAGGCTTACTATTCTATAAAGACCTCTAAGAATAGTTTTAAGCTCTAGTAGAAGAATTCTAGCTTTTGTTATACTCTTTCCTTAGCTTATAGATCTCTAAATATAAACTTTATATAGTCTAGAAAGTTATTACTATTAGCTAGTTCTAGCTTATCTTATTCTCGTACCTATACTTCTATTCTATAGAGCGCCTTACTCTATAATAATCTATTAAGTACCTAAAACTTAATATATTCTATATATCTATAATAGTCGACTTTAATTTTAGCTTATACCTGTTATAACTAAGCTTCTAGCTTATCTGATTCTCTATAGAATTCTAGTAGTAGAGAAAGTGATTTTCTAGATTTATTATCGTTATAGACTAACTATATATAAGCTTCCTTATTTATAAACTATAGTCTTTTATTCTCTTAAGTAGTTAATAACTAACTTTACTACTCTTAAACGTACTATAAGAACTAGGCAGGTAGCTTATTTAGTATACCGCCTTTCTATAGTTCTTCTATTATCTATAACTTCTATAAATACTATTAAATAGCCTATAAGTTCTAGTATTACTATAAAGGCTTATAAGTTCTAGTATTACTATAAATAGCTCTTAAGTTCTAGTATTACTATAAATAGCTCTTAAGTTCTAGTATTACTATAAATAGCACTTATATTCTAGTATTACTATAAAGGCTCTTATATTCTAGTATTACTATAAAGGCTCTTATATTCTAGTATTACTATAAGAGCTCTTAAGTTCTAGTATTACCTATAAAGGCCTATTATTATTTTAAGAATCGAATCTAATATTAGAACTTATAGTAAATACTAATAAATTAAACTATAGAGATATCTATATATAAGAAGATTCGATTATCCTTTCTAGAGTAGAGTCCTTACTACCTTATATACTTAGTCTACTTATTCTAGAGGATTCTACTATATATTCTTTCTAAGGTTCTATTAAGTTAATACGTTGCGTTACTAAGCGAGGTCACGTGCTCACGTCGCTAGAGTACTCTAAGACTTACTCTATAGATGTAACCCTTAATACTTACTAAGTGATTCTTAGATATAAGTAGCTCGAGTACTTCGAAGTTATAGTAGACTGTCGAGTAAAGCGCTTAACTTAGCTCTCTCTATACTATATAATAACTCTCTAGCTATAGAACGAGATAGTTATACTATAATTAGTAATTATACTAAAGCGCCTAATACTCTAATACTAGGCCGATATAGCTAGAAGAGATAAAGTAATACTAAAGGAAGAGAAGCGACGAAAAGATAGTTGAGTTATAGCCTTAATAATTATAGTACTACTATTATCTATATCTCTAAACAAATAGATAGACTATTGTGACGACACGTACAGCTAGGCACTATAGAACTGTCTATTCGAAGATTCTAAGCTGAGGAGAGAAGAGAAGAAAGGATAGACACCCAGGAGCTAGAAGCTCTTAAATACATGAGATGCGTCAAGTAACCGAGCAAGGGATAGCTAAGCGAGAGATAGCTAAGCAAGGGATAACTAAGCAAGAGATAACCAAGCAAGGTAGAGTAGCGGTCAGAACCGTTACATTAACCCCCCCTTTAAAATAAGCTCGTCCTGAGCTTACTCTAGAATAAGCCCCCTTTGCTATGCTTCCTGATCCTTTTTATTGTTGTAGATTCGGCGCGGGTAGAGACTATAAGGATCCTCCACGGTGTAGCTACTACTAGGAGTATAACCGGCTTCTGAATCGGATTTAATATCTAGAGCAGCAATTGTTACCCTCTTACCGCTTCTACTAACTGAACTAGAAGCTGTAGAAGGCCTGGTAGCCTGGTTATAATGTGCTAACCAGTGGTCGAAAGAGCTATAACGTAAGTAGGCTCCTGTGTCTCGATACGATTAGCGTGGAGAATGTTGCGGACTAGGTTACGGATCAGATTGCGGATCAGCATTAATATTTAGGGTGTTAATAGATGTTACATCTATTGGGTCTCTGTACGGATGGAGAGACGAAGAGGGTCGGGATGAAGTATGCTGATGCTAGGGGGGTATATTCGAAGAAGGTAGAGGTACTGAGCCTGAAGTTCCCGAACGAGAAGAGAGCTTTTAGACCGCTTGTAAGAACCTAGGGTAGGTTGAAGGCAACTCAAGCTATTACGCTAGTCGGTTCTTGATTGTTAAATTAAGACTAAATCTAAAGGTAGAGATCTTACGGTTATCCTTCTAATTATGTCCTTTTACTTTGTATAGTAGACGCTTGAATTTCGTGATATAATTTAGTAACGATTCACTGGTTATTTGTTTGATTCGGTGAAGACAGTCTGTTACCTCTTATGTCTTATTCAGATTATCGAGAGCATACAAGAGCTAGTCGAGGATTAACTGGTACAACTAGGTTTATTCTTGTTCAGTAGTAGCAAGCTGTAGAAGGACCTATAATTGTACATTTAATTCAAGTCTATCGTAGACATAGTAGAACTAGGCGATAGAGTCACCAAGGGCTCCTAAAAGGCCATTGACACGTAGTTTTGCTTTAATTGAAGGAAGCTAGGTGTTAAAGTAGTATACTTTTCTATTAAATTTAACAGGGTCAGGGAGTATCAGTTTCAGACAAGAGGATTAAGCTCGCTACTATAGAGACTAGACTATTACTTGTAGGTTAGTAACTTGCTCTATAAGGTGTTAGAGTTACTAGACAGCTGTAGGTACAGCCATAGTATATGAAAAAGAAACTCTATATAGCAGAGAGCGAGGAATCGTTGATTCAAGCGTTTGAAGACGAGCAGAGAGTTGTTAAGTACAAACAGGTATCAGAAGTTTCTGGCTTGCAGAACAGACAGACAGACGGACAGACAGACAGACAGATACGGTGGTCGCAACTAGAGGAGAGCTTAGAATAATGTGACGACACGCACAGCTAGGCACTATGGAACTGTCTATTCGAAGATTCTAAGCTAAGGAGAGAATAGAAGAAAGGATAGACACCCAGGAGCCAGAAGCTCTTAAATACATGAGATGCGTTAAGCAACCGAGCAAGGGATAGCTAAGCGAGGGATAGCTAAGCGAGGGATAGCTAAGTAAGGGATAACCAAGCAAGGGATAACTAAGCAAGGTAGAATGGCGGTCAGAACTGTCACAACTATAAAGCATCTAGAACAGCTACTCTTATTATACTAGTATAGTAAGAGGTTACTATACTAGTATAACAAATATATTAATTTATACTATAACAGCTTTAAAAATACTTGGGCAAGTATTTAGTGAGGGCCCTTCAGCTCGTCACCACTTTTTTAGCACTAAAATAAAGCGATCACCACACAAACACCTACTGAGCACTTCTCAATTATTCCACAACCACTACACCAACATAGTAAAAAAAACGAGAAAATCAAAGGGGCGTGTATTGCGTATACCTAAGACGACGCGCAGGGAATGCCCCATCTAGCAACGTATCTAAATTGTCAGTAGATCTAGACAGAATACTAACAAGGAGGAGTCACTCTTATAGGTATAACTAAACCCAGAATAGGTGTGTATTTCAGAGAGTGGTGTTAAGAAGATGAGAAAGAGGGCTCGAGAGAACGCTTCTCGTACCCGGAACAGGAATTCAAGGGGTTAACGCCTTGTAGTACCCTCTGTCGTCCAGAATAGACCTCGTTCAGGCCAACTACGCAAAGTTACCCTAGAGTTACGTAAACGTATCATTAACAAGGTTATAAATAACAGAGACAAGCAGCGGAAGACGAATATTACACACCTTTACAAGCTTAGTCTCTAGGGCAACACAGACAAGCGTAAGAATATCTCAGAATCGTCATTTCAACAAATCTTATACGACGCTAGTTATTCCTTTATACAAGGGGGGTGGAAGCCTAAACTTACCCTAGAAATTATAGAAACGCGTGTTAAATGTACAGAACGTCTCCTTAAGATAGATATCTCTCAAGTTATATTCATAGATACTACAGCACTACATATAGAACTCGACGATAGACCGGATCAGTGCTAGCAAAAGCAGGACGAGTACTACCACAAGGATGTACGAACAGAGACAGTAAAGGGCTACTCAGATGATCAGTTCTTTAGCGCAATCTGCCTTAGTTCTCGTCAAGGTCCTCACCACATATTTAACCCAGAAACAATACAAGAAGTCAAGGACGCAGAGAAGCATTTAGCCGAGGCCAACGCACAATGGTTACACCACGCGGAAAGAGAGTTCAACCGGCTAGAACAGGCGAAGGGGGACTACTAGGCAAGTAAAGGACGTGCTATACCTAGAAAGAGGGCGCAACTACACAATTACCTTAATAAACAGGCATATAAGAGAGGGGACAGGGGTAAAGGGGGGGTGGATTAGTACCGGCTTTATAAGGGGTTTCTTAAGCCAAAGTTGTTCTGTTAGTATAAGGAACTACGTAAGATAGAGAGAGGGAAGATTATACGTTTAGTTATAGATAATGCCAGCTCTCACAGCTACAAGGTAACTAAAGAGGTATTATTCTACTATTCTATTTAGCGGCTCCTTTACCCTCCCTAGTCACTAGATATAAACCTAATAGAGCAGATTTAGAGGTATATAAGGCAACAGTTAAGAAAGAGAAAAGTCTAACTAAGAAATAAGGTATATCTTAAGCGTTTATAGATAGAGGAGTAGATAAGAGTACTCTAGAGTATAATAGATAAGGTGATAATAGAGCTTAGAAATACTCTAGAAAAGGTAGTTAAGTATAGTAGAGATAATAACTTCTAAGGATAGAATTTATAAATAGCTTTAATTTCTACTAGTTTATATCTGATTACACCTATATTTATATTATATACAGCCGATAGTAGTGAAAAGAGGAGTGTTAAGTATAAGCGAAAAACGAGCTGAAAATTAGCTAAGGGCTCTTACTAAATACTTGCCTAAGTATACTATCTATAGAGTAGAACTTCGAAAGTCTCTATAAGAGATAGATAACTAGCTTTATAATAAGAAAGAAGCTTAGACTATAGGTCTCTCGCGCTTACCTAAGCCTCTTTAGAAGCTCTAATTACTCTAGACCGCTACTCTAGACATTTCTCTAATCTCTAGATATACTATATATCTAAACTGTCGACAGCCTAATAACGAGCTCTTCTCTATAAGCTTATACGAGTTAGACTCTATTATTAACTAGAAATCTACTCTCTAAGTAATAGTAGACAAGGAAGTACCTCTATTACTAATATACTACTTCTACTTTATAGACGTATTCTCTAAGTTAGCTTTAGACTAGATTTCGCTAAATCGCTTATATAGCTATAAAATCGCTCTAGAAGCCGACGAAAAGTAGCTATCGTATAGCCTACTATATAAAATAAGCGTGTAAGAGTTAGAAGTAATAAAGTAATATTTACTTAAAAATCTAGATAAGGGATTTATTAAAGCTAGCTAAGTACTCTTTACTACCTCTATTCTCTTTATTAAGAAGCTAAATAGTAGCTTACGATTCTATATCGACTATCGTAAGTTAAACGCTATAAGTCGTAAAGACCGCTACTCTCTACCTCTAATAGACGAGACTTTAGCTCGAATATCTAGAACTAAGATCTTTACTAAGCTTAATATCTACTAGACCTTCTACTATATACGAATAGATTCTAACTTAGAAGAATTAACAACCTTCTATATAAGATATAGCGCCTATAAGTATAATGTTCTTCTATTTAGACTTATAAAAAGACCTACTATATACTAGAGGTATATAAATAACGTTCTATTTAACTATCTAGACGACTTCTATACTATATACCTTAACGACATTCTTATCTATTTAGACAACTCTCTAGAATATAAAACATACGTTAAGCTAGTACTATAGAGACTATACGACGTAGGCCTATAGGCTAATATTAATAAATGCGAATTTAGTATCACTTAGATAAAATACCTTAGCTTTATTATTTCAACTAATAGTATCTCTATAGGCCTAGAAAAAGTTATAATTATATAAAACTAGTAACCTCTATTAATAGTTAAAGGTATATAGTTATTTCTAGGCTTTTATAACTTCTATAGACGATTTATTAGAAATTATAGAGTGATTATAAAGCTACTAAATACTCTTATCTATAATAATATACTATTTAACTTCGACAGCTACTACTACTATACTTTCTAGACTCTAAAGAACGCCTTAACTTCTACTCCCTTACTCTAGTACTACTATCTAGAACTAGAAAGTATATTAGAAATAGATACTTTAGATAGAGTAATTATAGAGATCCTGTCCTAGAAATATAGCGAGTACTAGCTGCCTATAGCCTACTTCTTAAAGACTATAGCTCTAGTAGAGTATAATTATAAGATTTATAATAAGGAGATACTAGCTATTATTAAATCCTTAAAAGAATAGAGACTAGAGCTAGAATATACTATCTAATATATTTAGATCTATATAGACTATAAGGCTCTTAAGTACTTTATAACCTCTAAGAACTTAAACACGCGCTAAGTACGTTAGATAGAGGCTCTAGCTAAATACTACTTTATTATTAAGTACCGCTCTACTAAAGAAAACATCTATATAGATGCTCTAACTAGACGCTTAAACGATATAGAGGCCTAGGATTTAGTAAAGAAAGCTAACTAGCTATAATAACTACTCTAGAACGACTAAATTAATCCTCTAATCCTTTACTCTAACTCTATAAGCTAGGTATAAATTAACTCTCTTATTCTAGCCTCTATTTCTAAAGAGACGTTAATAATTAACTAAGTTCTAACTACTAATCGTATCTCTAAGTTACTTACTACTATTCGTTAATAAGTAGAGGTTAACTTAGAGAGTCTCTTTACTCTAGAAAATAGATTATTATTATACTATAACTATCTTATCGTTTCTAACTTCTAGAACCTATATATATACTTAATCTATAAGGTATATAATTAAGTATCTATAGTATACCTAGATCGTTAGAAAACCTATAAGATACTAGTAGTACACTACTACTAGAAAGCGATATAGAAGGATATAGAATAATACTATTAAAATTACTATAATTACCGCTACTTAAGTAATCTATAAGATAAGACGCCTAGACTACTATAACTACTTTCTATACTAGACCGCCTCTAGTAATATATTACTATAGGCTTTTATAGCTTTCTAAAGAATAAATTAAGCTACGATAACATATTTTTAGTAGTTAACAGACTCTTAAAACAGGCTATATCTATCTCTTACTATAAGATAGTTACTATAGAGAATATAGTAAAGCTCTATATATACTATATATATCGGTACTATAGCGCGGCTAAGTCTATTATATTAGACTATAGAGGATAATTTATCTTAGCCTTCTAGATAGAGTTTAACTATATACTTAGAATATAGCTTAAGCTATCTACTACCTATTATCTATAGATAGACAGGTAGACCGAGATTATAAACTAGTACCTAGAATAGAGGCTACGCTCTTTTATTAGCTACTACTAAGATAACTAGGTAGAGCTACTATCTATAATAGACTATACCTAGCTTATACTACTATATAACTTACTTAGCTAAATAAGCCTATTTAAAGTATTATACGAATATCTAGCTCGTATGTTCTTTAACTAGAATATATCTATTATAGTCCTATTAGACCGATTAAGTATAGAGAAGGTAAAGGCGCTCGCTTCTTATATAAAGGATATATAAGAAGCGGTAAAATAAGAACTCTCTTTAACCTATAAGCGTATAAGAGCCTCTACTAATATACACCGCCGCCTACTAGACTTTAGAGTAGAAGACTTTATCTAGCTTATAAAGAAGTACCTACGTATAGAGAGGCCTAGCTATAAGCTCGACTTTTCAGAGGCTAGCCTCTATAAGATCGTTAAGTAGATAGATAACGCTTTTAAGCTCTAGCTACCTAACTTAATGAAAATCTACTCTGTCTTCGCCTCTAACAGGCTACGGAAGGCTGTCTAGAACCTACTACTAGGCTAGAATAATCTAGATCTACCGCCTATTAATATTATAGGTGACGATAAGTAGGAAGTATAAGAAATCCTTATAAGCAGGGGACGAAAATACCTAGACTATTATATAAAGTAGCTAAATAGAGACGAAGACTTATAATAGTACTCTACGTCTAATTGTAAATATACTCTATATAAAGTAAGAGACTTCTATCTAGCTAACCTAGGACAACCTAGCCTACTAGCCTACTTGCTTAACTAGTTAAGAGCTTAGGAAGATAGAAGAGATAATTATAAGGAATTAGATAATAATATAGTTATAGACCTATAGTTAAGGACGATCTTTTTTAAAGAGGAGAGATACTATTATAGAGTTAGAGTTAGAGATATATAGCTAATAGAATATATTAGTAGATGAATTATATATATACTACTAACATTCTATATTTAAGCTTTCGTTTCTCTAGAACTCTCTTCTCTTCTTACTTAGTTATTCGCTTAATATAGTAGTTTCTAGTTTAACTTTATATTTATTATAGTAAGTAGTAGTTTACTCTATATAATAACATAGCTAATATATCTTAGAGAATAGTATAGATAGAATCTATTTATAGAAATAAAAAATATTAGTATAATCTATTTATCTTCTCTAATATTTTTTAAAATATTAGCTAGCTTTATTAGCTTTTATAAGAGGCCTCTATATATCTATACTCGCTACTATACTTATTATCGTTATATCTCTTCTTTATTATATACTTATTATTATACTCTTATTATAGTATTCTAGTAGTAGTTTCCTCTATCTTTATATAAGGTAAAATCGACTATATTTTACTATATAGCTAAATTTTCGAGAATAATTTAACCTCTCTCTTAAAATTATTAAATCTAGATTAATATCTATTCTTATATACTAAGACGCTCTCTATAGTAAGATATATTATAGATACTTTAAGTTTAAGTAATATAAAATCTATAAATACTCTAAAATTTCTATCTATTTTAATTTTAATTATATTATATATCTTCTCTAAATACTTCTAACTTATTAATTCTAAAAATTATTATTATATTATTACTATCTCTAAAGTTTATAGAGAGCCTTCTTCTATACTATAATAAGACCTCTTAATATATAATACTATTATTAAGTTTTTTATTCTCTTTTATATATATAAATTAATTAAATATAGATATCTAAGTTCTATTATATAATATTACTATAAAGAATAATATCTTCTCTAATTAAGCGATTAAGAATTCTAGTTAGTAGTAGTATAATTATAGTAATCTTAGATAAACTATATAATATAATCTATAGCTATAGCGCTTATAGCTATATATACTCTATCGAGAAAATTCTATATACTAATATTCTCTAACTATAATAATATAAACCTAGAGCTATAGTATAAAGTAATTAAGAGTATAATTAAGGATTTAAAGCTATAAAAGAAAGAGAGTATAAGAGACTCGAGTCTATATATAGTAGCTAATAGTAAGGTCTACTCTAAGTAAGCTAAGTAAGCGAGCTCTTATACTCTATACTCTAAGATAGAACTTATAAGTTCTATTATACTAACTAGAGTAAAAAGTAGCCTTATATATAACTAATAAAATCAGCTATCTTCTACTTATAACTTTTCTAAATCCTCTTTTCTAAAATAGATTCTAAAGGAATATTCTTATAGTATTATTATTAGAGTTTCTCTCTAGTTACTAGAAGAAAGGTTACTAAGTAGAAAGAATATATAAAATAGCTATAAGTTCTCTTTAATAAAAAGATAGGCCTCTATATAGAGAGATAGAGTTATAGATAATTATACTTTAATAGAAGTACTAGCTTAAATAAATGTTCTTACTTAATTAGATCTATTTCTTCTTCTTATATTTCTCTCTTTCTCTATTCTATTACTCTTTCTATTACTCTTTTCGTTTCTACTTCTTTACTTCTATCGAGCCTATAAGCTATTCTACTAGTTTAAGGTTTTAGCGTTTTATAGTCTTAGCTTTAGCGTGTTTACTCTATCTAAAGAGTATAATAGCTTAGTTACCTCTAGTCTTAATTATCTCTAGATATATCTTTCCTAGTATCTTATCTAAGAGCTTAAGCGTTTAGCGGTTTATAGTCTTAGCTTTAGCGCGTTTACTCTACCTATAAAGTATAATAGCGATAATATCTATAGCTCGAAGCGTCTCTAGATATATCTTTCCTAGTATCTCTTCTAAGAGCTTAAGCGTTTAGAGGCTTATAGTTTTAGCTTCGACGTGTTTATACTATCTAACAAGTATAGAAGTAAGGTTATTTAAAGTTATAAGTGTTAAAGAATCTAGCTTTCTAGATATCTCTTTAAGTATCTCTTCTAAGAGCCTAAGCGTTTAGCGGTATATAGTCTTAGCTTTAGCGTATTTACTCTATCTATCGAGTACGAAAGTAAGGCTACTTAAAGTTATAACTATCTTTAGATGTTTCTTTCTAAATATCTCTTCTAAGAGCTTAAGCGTTTAGTAGTTCTAGTTCTTAGACTCTTAATACTTACTCTTAATTAGATAGTATACTCTAATTCGTCTAGCTAAATTATACTATTCTTTAGCTCTCTTCTCTTAATCTTTAGTTAATATAAGAATAAACTCTATATAGACTTAATAGGTTATCTAAAGAGCTCTATTCTCTTCTTTTAGCTAAGAGAATATATCTTCTATCTAGTATAGAGCTATATTCATCTAGTTATTCTATTTCTTTCTTAACTTTAACTAGTTCTATATTAATAAATATACTAGCTAATATAGATTAAGTACTAGATCTATCGAGTACTTAGTAATAAATAAGTATATATCGAGGGTTCTAATAGTATCTATTTCCTACTTATAGAACTAATCTACTAGAAGTAGAGATCTTAGAATATTCTTTAAATCTATATAAGCTATAAAAGATAAATAATTAGCTATAAGCCGATCTTATCGCTAGATCTACTTAAAGAAGATAAGCTATATTATAGCTACTATATTCTTTATATTATAATACTTTATCTTATCTTTAAAGTCCTTACTTAGTAGCTTAATAATATCTTCTTCTTACTCTCTAAGAAGAAATAGATAAGTAGAGAAAGATATTCTATTATTATTAATATATACTACTATCTAGATAATAGTAAGTAGAAGGTAAGTAAGCTTATATAGTAAAGCTATTATATCTACCTCGTTCTAAACTAGATCTAGATTAATTAGCGCGTTCTAGAGTAGATATATTACTATATCTTCGTTTATCTTTAGTATATTAACTATATTCGTTTATATAAGCTTAACTACTATCTTCTAGTCTCTTATAGTAAAGATAATATATCTATACTTACTTCTAGGTAAGTAGTCTATAAGAAAGCTATTTCTCTACTCTAGTATCTTTATAAACTATAGGTCTATATTATTAGTATTATCGAATACTAAAAGCTACTAGCTACTACGTTCTTCGCTTAGATAGTTTTATACTAGCCTCTTAATATCTAATTTATTCTTCTTCTAACTAGATATATAGAGCTATTAAGCTATATCTTTATATACTTAATATAGACTTTCTAGACTAGTTATAGAGAGCTAGATTATAGAGTAGTTTTAATACTTATCTTTAACTTAATATATAAACTCGAGTATTACTTAGGTTTTACTAACGCTCTCTAGTCTATTAATAGCTACTTTAGTAGTTTACTCTTACTTAATAAGCTTATCTTTAAGCTTAGCTAGCTAAGATTCTCGATCTATAAAGTTAGAATTTTAGTTAAATAGTATAATAAAAGAAATACTATTATCTATAATAATAGCTTAGTAGTAATAATACTACGCTAATATTACTTACTCTCTAGGTCTTAGAGTCTACTAGTATTAGAGAATTCTTTTATAGTTATATAAAATCGTTTCTATATATTCTCTCTTCTCTCTCTATAGATAGCTAGTATAGATACTCTATAGAGATCTAATAGATAATATATAGAGTTCTCTTCTTATATTATCTAGTATTATACTATCTAGTTTTACTACTTAGCTATACTAAAATTAGAAAAAGAATTTCTCTATAGAGTCTTAATCGAAATTTATATAATCTTATAGATTAACTATTCTAGTAATTATTTATCGCTAAGTTACTTACTATTCTTAGAGAAAAATTTAATTATTATAGAAGTAATTAGCTCTTATAGTATATATTCTCTAGTAAACTACTTACTAGTCTAAAAGGCGATATTCTATATACTCTAGTATAGTAATTTATCTATATTACTACTTAGTATTAATATATTCTTAAGATATATATAGTATTTTCTTATATTTTAATACTAGTAGAATATTAAATTAATTACTATTAAAAGCTTAGCTAGATTTAACTTATTAATATAATAAGTATCTATTTAGAAGTAGAGAAGACTATCTTTAAGAGTTTATTCTCTATAAAACCTAATCTTATTATATCTACTTTTACTCTTTCTACTACTACTAACGACTTTCTAGTAAGTAATCTCTTAATCTATTATCTATAACGTAGTTATTACGTTTTCTTAAAAGTTATATATATATATAGTTTATACTTATTATACTAACTAGAGGTTTAGACGCTTAAGTACTTAAGGACTCCTACTTACTCTTCTTAGAAAGTAAGCTTTATACTTAAATAAATACTTTAATACCTTCTTCTCTATCTACTATAGTATAACTATGTCTCTAATCGCTTTATAGCTTAATAGTTATAAGCCTAGTCTAGTACTATAACTATAATTATACTTCTCTATATAAATTAATATATAATAAGTATATTACGATTATAACTATTACGCTATTATAGTATAATCTATACCTTCTTTACTATCTACTAGAATAGCGAGCTCTAGCTTTAATAATAATATATACGAAATCTCTCTTAGAGCTTAAAAGGACTAGCTAGACTAGTTCTTAATACTATAGATTAACACTGTTTAGAAGAGAGTATAGGAATACTTTAACCTATTAGCTCTAAATACATCTAATATATTAACTAAGCTTAAGCTAGTCTTAGTTAATACTCTTATTTAAGAGTATACTTAAAGGAGATTCGAGGCTAAGGTTATCGTAGTATTATACGCTCTAGAAGTATATAATACTCTCCTAGAAAGTAAGTAGGAAGAACTATAAATTCTAACTCTATCTACTCTCTAAGGGTTTCTAGAGTCTACTTTCGAGGATGTAAGGAAAGAGTATACTACTTAGAGTAGAGACTTTATAAACGACTCTACTAAAAGAATCTAACTCTAGAGAGGCTATCGAGTAGTAGTTATATAGATCTAATAAACTATTAAGGAAAGGTACTTGTTTACTATTTACTAGAAGCTCGAAAACCTTAGTATTAATAGAACCTATATCTAGTAAGATATAATTTAAGAATTCTAGAACTAAATAGAGCTTAACCTAGCTACTACTTAAGCGCTTACTAAGAAAACATACTATATAGTACTTAATAGCGCCTTAATAAAGTTAGTAGACCTAGTTAAATAGATATAGAAATAGGAATTCGTATACTAAGGATACTTATTCTATAATATTCTAGATATTAATAAGCTAGAATATAGTAAAGACTTTCTATACACGTATCTTTATATAAGATTAATATAGGCCTAAAATAAGCTTAATAAATAGAAGTAAGATATAGTTACTAGAATAATATATATATTAACCGAGACACTCTTTAATATACTTTAAGCTCTTCTCTAGAACGTCTACTAATCTTAAAAGTATCTAAAAGAAGGAATCTATATAATAACCGAGTACTTAGATAATTTAACTTAAGCTTATCTTAGAACTAGAATAAGTATCTCTTACCTCTACGAAATTAAGTTCTATATCTAGAAACTAATAAAATGTCGTTACCTCTAGTTTACTCTTACTAGCTCCTCTAGTAAACTATTAAAAAGAGACCTTATAGAGGACTATATTAAGTAGATAAAAGCTAATCTCTAAGGAATCTAGTAGATAAAGCTCTATATAGTACTTACTAAATAGAGATAGTACTAAGTACTAGAGGCTCTAAGCTTAAGCTTAACTAATAAATAACTCTTATATTCTATAATAGAGTATATTAGAGTAATC